>PVJI01026611.1:0-18936 GCA_004026765.1 Micronycteris hirsuta | reverse complement strand
ACTGGGAATCAAACCGGGACCCTCTGGTTCCCAGCCCGCACTCAATCCACTGAGCCACACCAGCCAGGCTTTTTTTAATTTTTTTTTTAAGCCAAAGTCATTTCTCATCGAGGCATTCCCTGGCCAATCTGTGTAACTTCTGACCCGTTCCCCCTTCATTTCTTTTTTTTTTTTTTTTAAGATTTTATTTATTTATTTATTTTTAGAGAGAGGGAAAGGGAGGGAGACAGAGAGGGAGAGAAACAACAATGTATGGTTGCTCCTCACATGGCCCTCACGGGGACCTGGCCCGCAACCCAGGCATGTGCCCTGACTGGGAATCGAACCGGGACCCTCTGGTTCCTAGCCCACGCTCAATCCACTGAGCTACACCAGCCAGGCCCCCCCTTCATTTCTTATCTGCTGTGCCTGGCTTAGTTTTCCCACTTAAGCATTTATCACTATTTAATATATTATTTATTTAGCGAGTTTATTGCCGCCTCTTTCATTAAAATGTAAGTACAGTGACAACAGGTATTTTTGTCCAAATAGACAAGATTCTCCAGTACATTCACAAGACCTAGAGCACTGCCTGGCCCATAGTCAATACAACATAAATAGTTGCTGTTCTTATTGTTGTTATCTGTATTTTCTTTATTGTTGTACACAAACACTCGTTCAGGTGTGACCGACACACAATACTGCGTTAGTCTCAGGTGTACAGCGCAGTGACTGGATATTTGTACGTACTGAACGGTCGTCACGGTAAGTCTGGTTTACGTCCATCACCATACATATGTTAAACAAAAACTTTCACAGCCAGAAGTTTTTATGAAAGAAAGGACTTTATTGAGCCACATGCTAGCCAGACAGGGACCAGGTCCTGGGACACTCAGTCTGAACCACAGGCAGCAGGCCTGATGGAGAAGACTTGTCTGCTGTTCTGGGCTCTTTTATACAGTAAGTTTGGGGAAGAAAGATGGAAGTTGATAGGTGAGGGGATGGGAGAAGGTGAACGGGGCTAGTTCAGGGTAGGCGCAGTCTTTTATTGGTTTTGGTCTGCAATCGTGAATCGATTAACCTCTCTTGTCTCTTCCTTCCACCCTTTAGCCTGATGTAATTTAATTTAAGGCACCTTGGAATTTTTTTCTGGTCACATAGTTAACAGAATGTTTTTTTCTGGTAATGAAAACTTTGAAGAACTATTCTCTTAGCAACTTTGAAATATGCAAATAAGATGTATGTTCTGGAGGGCCAATTAGTTCAGTAGTTCAGCCGTGCCTTCAGAGACGCAGATTCTACCTACATCTGCTCTGTCAGCCTCCAGCCTTCTGGCTGCGCAACTTGGTACCTCTGGCATAAACGGGACCAGAAAAGAGTGAGGAGCCCAGAAACTGTGGCATGTGAGGAAAATAAGAAGGCCTCAGAACCGGTAGCTGTCTTCCAATCCTTGATGAGTTCTCATTAGGTGGAAGGAATAGTTAGTGAAGCAAAGCGCCTGTGTATGGGGATAGGAAGCAGACAGCTAAGGAGTTTAAGTGCGAATTTCTAGGAGCTGGAATGGGGCACATGCAGAGGAAGTTGTGCTGAGCAGTGAGTCTGATTGCCTCTAAAGGGAACACAGACACGGGTCTCCTGTTGAGGTTGGCGGTGGGGACATTGTCGTTTGTGTGTTTTCACCAAAACAGCGGGAAGAGCTCCCCCTTCACTGTATGCAGCACGAGGGGTCAGTCCCACGGGGCCTTCACTTCCGTGTTGGTCGTCAGCACACTGCAGCACAGTGCAGGTCGCCTGCACCCTGCTCCATGGATTGACAGACGACTTAGTTTCCCCCTGGCTGGGTAGTTAAGTTGGTTGGAGTGTCACCCCAATACACCGGGGTTGCGGGTTCGATCCCCTGTCAGGGCACATACAAGTGTCAACCAGTGAATGTATCACTAAGTGGAATAATGAATTGATATCTCTCCGTCTCTCTCTCAAAAAAAACAAAATCAGTAAATTTTAAAAATACTAATAACAGCACAAGCCAACATGAACATGGCAAAACCGACATTTTCTATTGATTGAGTTGCATGATCAAAGACATTGAGAGACGCCCGGCCTCGCTGATGATGCGTCCCAGATATGAGAACCGGAGAAACACTGAACGCTGCAGCTGGAGCCCAAAAGCCCGTGGAGATGCTCGCTCTTTTGCAGATGAGCGCTCTCCACAAACTGCGGGAAACAGGTCCCCTGCTGGCCCCTGACGACTTCAGATCCCATTCTCCTATGTGTGTGACAATGCTGTGAGTGGGCTGGTGTTTTAGGAACAATTCTGATTTCCTCCCCCCCGCCCCCAGCCCTGTGTTTAAGCATAGACTCTTGAAAACACTTCTGGTCGCTGAAAAAGAAGGTTGCCTCTATGAGTAAATAGACGATTGAATGAAGATAGAGCAGATTTCTTAAATAAATAAATAAAATGAGGTCTAGTTAGTGAACCAGTGAAACTCAGAGCATGTTTCTTGGGCAGTCTGCTGGCCAGTCTGGGACTGCTTTGTGAGTGATGCCACTGAGTTAAGGCTCATCTTTGCTTGAGCTACAAACCCTGTCCTTATCTCCGAATCAGGATCAAGAAGAAAAGCAAATAATGAGTGAACACTAGGAACCAGGAGGCTTCGTGAGGGCCTCACACAGGCTGCTGAGAGGTAGCTCCTCGGACTGTGGTGGAGCTGAGGGCTCTACTTGGAGCTTGAAAGTAAGTCCTAGCTCTGGCCCGGTAACTCAGTTGGTTAGAGTGTCATCCAGTTATACCCAGGTTGCAGGTTCGATCCCCTGTCAGGGCACATACAAGAATCAATCTATGGATGCATAAATGAATGGAATGACAAATCTGTTTCTCTCTCTCTCTTTTCTCTCCCCTGCCCTCTCTCTAAAATCAGTAAATTTTAAAAAAATTTTAAGTTCCAAACAGTGGGAGAAAGGTTGCTTCCCCGGGGGTGGGAGTTTAAAGAACTTTGGCTTGGAACAAATCTAGAAACAGACCGAAGTAGACATGAAGCACTTGGACTAGGGAAGAGTTGGGAGTGCTTGACTAGACTAAAGGATTTAGGTCCAAGAGGGCTCTGAGATGCTCTTCTTTGGAGAAAGCTGGCTTCGGCTGCCTTGCTGAGCTAACACCCGTGCCTTCGCTCATGCGTGTTGTTTTTCTGGGTTATCCACTGTGAGGTGGAGGGCAGTTCCCAGCCTTCCTACTCTGGGCCTGAGATTATGCTGTGGGCATCCTTGTCCTGAAGGCAGCCGAGGAGAACAAGAGCCGGAACTTCTGTTGGGATGGTAGCCTCTACAGAGAGCCTTTCCTGAATGAGGCCCAAGGAGCCCGTCTCCCTTACCAGCCAGGTCTCCCCACCCTGACCAAGGAATAGCTTACCTTACTGGTTCTGTGGCTGTCCATTTTCTGGACAATGATGCCACCTACTGGGGACCTGTAATAACAGCATTTAAGTGAGGATACCTCCATTTTCAAATATAACTCACATTTTTCTGCTTTGTAGTTGATTCTGCCACTCATTCAGTGCCGCTTGCCACCTCCCAATGAGGCCAAAATCAACAGCACATAGGCAGTCAGGATTTCATAATACTATTAAGTATTTTTAAATGGATATATATACACGTATATAAAATTACATTGTACACTTTCAATATATTCGTTTTATTTGTCGGTTATACCTCAGTAAAGCTGAAAAATCTTAATTTAAAAATATGGCTTTGATGATGTAAATAAAAAACATGCACAAAATGTCTAAGCGAATGGAGACACCAAAACACTAATAGAGACTGGGTCAGGCTGGGGTTATTGCGGTTCCTAATGCTTTATAACATAGTTTCTGTTTATTTCTTAGAAAATTTGTGTTTGTCATAAGTATACATTTTAACTAGACAATAATTAAAAGTTGAAAAATACAGAAAGGGAGACAAAGGAAAATCACCCATAGTTCCACCACTCAAACATAACTACTGTTTATATTCTGTATTTTGGTGTTCTTCTGTTTAGTCTTTTCATCATGGAGATTTTTTTTTGCTGTTTATTTGTTTGTTTAATTGTAGTCATTCTATAATTCTGAGCCATCTGTGGGGGCCATAGGACATTGTCAGCACCAGGTACCTGCAGGGCCCAGCCAGGTGCCGGCGCCACCTAGTGGCTGTGGTTCAGAAGGTCTGAGTTCTCAGCCTCACATCTGCGGGTCTGGGAGCAGGAGCCCTGGGCTGCGGGCCTTGCTCCAGGATTCTGCCTCTCATCTGTGCCTAACACACTGAAAATGGACCACGACTACTGCCGGCACAGAGATGCCTAGGAGATATACAGACTGGAGTTTGCATTGTGAGCACCGAAAGGGAAAAAGGACTTCTGGAATCCAAGAAATGGAAAGTCCAAACCTAAGACAGCAGTTTGGAGTTCAAGCCCTTCAGCTGCCTCCTATATCGCCATCCTTTTTACAAATCTCTTTGTTAAACAAACAAAAAAAGTGTGTCTGTCCTTTCTCTCTGACCAAGATGTTTTGATCAGGTTCTTGGAGAGGCTGAAAATACAGAGAAAATGGTTATGTGAATCCAGTCCTGCCGCTTGCCAGCTCTATGCCCCAGGCTAAGTCACTTGATCTTTCTGAGCTCAGTTTCTTCCCCCTTCAGATGGCAATAATTTTAGCTTCTTTGGTAGGTTGTAATAAGGACTAGGCATTATGCCTAGCCCTGTGCTTGTACTGCAGGATAAATTATAGCTATTTTTAAAAGATCCTATTGTTAAGTTAGCTTACCTTAAAGCATTTTAAAAATGGATTCAGTTTACTGATTGTGGGACACGCCGGGTTTTCCCATTTTTAACATTTCTGAAATCGGGATATGTCCGTGGTATGCCAGGTTTTTTTCTCTTAGTAACGTAAATAAGGGTACCTACCCCTTCCATTCGCCGGCGTTGCAAATGAAACCATGGGGCAATTCGGTCAGCAGAGCGGAGCGCGGCGGGGAGAAGGGCTCTGGGGTTGTGTCGCTACAGCCTGAGAGTGACAGTCGGTTGCCTATGTGAGGTCTCGCGGGGGACTGTTTTGAAGAGGGTACGTTGGCGGGCGGGTGTAATCCCTCCTCTGCTACTCTCTCAGGGGCTGTAGGAGGATTGAGGGGCATGTCGCCTGGAAAATCTCTGGCACAAATTCGACGCGGTAAATAACAGGTGATTTTACTTTCTATCTCCTTGGCAACTGTCCCTAGTCTTTTTCTCTCTGTCTTTCAGTCAAATAAAGTTCCTGTTGTTCAGCACCCGCATCACATGCACCCGTTGACACCCCTCATCACCTACAGCAACGACCACTTTTCCCCTGGCTCCCCTCCCACACACCTCTCCCCGGAGATTGATCCAAAGACAGGTGAGTCTGCGGCTGCGGGGGCTGGCGTCGTGCAGAGCTCTGGGTGGGGGGCGGGGGGGGGGGGTGGCAGGGGCAGGCTCTCCCCAGGCAGCACCCGTTTGACCTGGGTTCAACTCACATCTCCAACTCGCAGTTGACTGTAGCCTTAACCACTAACTTTAGCCACTTCGGTTCTTTTCATCCTTACCTCCTGCTACACCCCAGGGTTGTTGTCAGGATGAAAGGGAATTAAGTGAGATGGGGCCTGGCTCCACAGTGACCGTTTGGGGTTTCTCAGTCTCTGTTTCTTTTACTGTAGAATTTCTTAACCCCCTGAGGGGTGAAACAAGCTGGCAGGGGCGGGGGAAATGTCTTTTTTTCTTCTCCTTGAAGTCTAGCACACTGCAGGCTGTGCCTCCCTAAACCGAGACCTTCACTCTAACCTGAACGTTTCAAGTAATCGGGTCGAGCCAGACTGTAAAGCAGCAAGGCTGAGTCGGCTTCCTTTTAACTTGTTCACCAGACCCGTCTGTCCCAGGGAGCCACAGTCTTCGTGAAATTCCTGCAGAGTTACCATGGTTCAAAATATTTTGGGGGCCCTTCCTTAGAGAAACAGTTACTACAACTTACAGATAATAAGGAGGACAAACGTGGACTTAGGATCCAGAGGTTGTTTCTCCATAGATGAAGCAGGTTCTCAAGAGAAGGGGTGAGGTAATGACTCTGGGGATGGCTTGGGTCTGTCAGTGCAGAACTTCCTGTCCCTCTCTTAGACCCTAACTCCCGTATAAGCAGCTGGGAGTTAATGCTGTCAACGGAAACGGGACCCGTGTAGCCAGAGAAACTGCATTAGTCCAGCCTTCCTGAATATGTCCTTGGCCAACTGGCCAGCGGAGCTAGGGAGGTGACAGGGCACAGATAACGAAAGAAAGGGTCTTCCAGGCTCCAGAACACCTGGGGACACAGGGCAAGGAACCTCCCAGGTGATGTTATTTTAAGGTGCTCTGGTGGGGCCAGGGAGCAGTCTGACACATCTCTCTTTGGAAGCAGGAATCCCCAGGCCCCCTCACCCAACTGAGCTGTCTCCGTATTACCCACTGTCTCCCGGAGCTGTCGGACAAATCCCCCACCCCCTCGGCTGGCTGGTCCCACAGTAAGGAAACTCGGAGCCTTTCTTACCCTCGTTCCTTCCTTCTGCTCAGTTCTGCCTTCTGCACTGCCAGCTGCCCTGAGGGCCTGTATAAAGCCACCCCACCCACCCAGGTTCCTCCCAATCCTTACTTCCCACTTCCTGCCATTTATTTCTCATCCTTTCTCCCCAACCCCTCTCCTTCCCTGTCCTGAACACTCCCATTTTACCCAATATGCTGACCAGATGTCCTTGCCCCGAACCCCTGCAGGCAAGGACAGCCTATGTACTCCCTTCCTCCTGGTGGCTTCCGGCACCCCTACCCTGCCCTCGCCATGAACGCCTCCATGTCCAGGTGAGTCCGGGGACAGGCTGTGAACACAAAGCGGCAGTGCAGGGAATGGATGTCCGCTAGTGTCCTTGCCGTTTCTGAGCATTAAACAGCCTTCTCCTGGCAGCGAACGAGGAGGCCCAGACTCGCCTTTACTCCCACCTCCCTGGTGGGAAGGATTCTCATGCCCACAGGGTCACTCTTTCCCATTCTCTTTGAGAGAAGAATCTCGAAGCCCTAGCACTCAGCCCTCTGGTCACGTGCCCCACATGCTGGGTTTCATGGCCCTGAAGCCCTTTTTTTCCTACCTAGTTCCTGATGTGCTTGATCTGGACTCACTGTGAGAACCACTTCTTAGGGGTTCCGCAGTTTTCCCAGAACCCACCACCAGACCCCGTGGCCCTGCACCTGGCCCACGTCACTTACTTGCATTACCTGCTTTGTCTGAGTTTGAAAGCTCTGCGGATCTCAGTATTTCTGGTGTAACCTTTTTACAGCCCGATTCATAGAGATGATCATATTACCCACTTTTCATTGACATAAAACAGATAAACATAACAGTACATACATCTTAGGTATACAACTCATTGGGTTTTTACAGTTGTACACACACATATGGACCCAAAAAAGGGGGAATCTATGAAAAATCCACGGAAGCTCTTTTGAGTTCAGTCACTGAAGCCAGAGACTGGGGGATTGGTTTTTCCTGAAACGATGTCAGGGGAGCGGGGAGTAGAAGTCCCCTTCTGCCACAGGGACCAGCTCTACCTGGCAACAGCACCTCTCATGGGAAAGGAAACGCAACGCACATGAGCCCTTATTTTCCCGTTGCGTACTGTGGTCTCTGACCCGAGACACTTTCTTTTGTGTTTTTCATCCTACTCGCTTCCAGCACCAGAAATAGGAACCCTGTAGGGGAAGGGGAGGCTTGTTGGGTGCTTCCCAGACCTGGTTCTGTCCAGCCAGGTCAGTGAATGGCCGTCCATTCCTCAAACTCTGCCATAGCAGAGGTATTTACGTGCCTCTGTGCTAAGGGCAGGGAGCCACCCACGTCCCTCTGCATTGGCAAGAGTGACGAGCATTCAGCACGAATCCCTCTTTTGTCCTCTCAACCTGGTGCACAGCCTGGTTTCCAGTCGGTTCTCCCCTCACATGGTGGCTCCGGCCCATCCTGGTCTGCCCACCTCAGGGATTCCCCACCCCGCCATCATCTCCCCCATCGTCAAGCAGGAGCCAGCGCCCCCCAGCCTGAGCCCAGCTGTGAGCGCGTGAGTAGCCGGAGGTCTGGGCTGGGGTGGCCAGTCTCTGGGCGGTGGTTGATATTTATTTTTCTCTCCTGGTGCCATTTAGAGGGCAGCCTTGCAGCCTCCCTCAGCCAAATCCTCCCCTCTGGGAACTGTCCCCCTTGACTCTCTGAGACATTGGGCATCTTTTCTCACATTAGAAAAAGTTTTAGGTTCCTGTTAAAGGTGAGATCATATGGTATTTGTCTTTCACCTCCTGGCTCATTTCACTTAGCATAATGCTCTCCAGTTCCATCCATGCTGTCGCAAAGGGTAGGAGCTCCTTCTTTCTCTCTGCTGCATAGTATTCCATTGTGTAAATGTACCATTGTTTTTTGACCCATTCATTTACTGATGGCTGGAACCTAATCAAGAAAACAAACAAGCAAGCAAAATATAACCAAGACACTGAAATTGAACACAGGCTGACAGTGACCAGAGGGAGAGGGGAGGGGATGTTGGGGAAAAGGGTGAAGGTTTGCAGGAACTATTATAAAGGACACGTGGACAATAACAAGGGGTGGGTAGGAGCAGGGGAGGGAGGTGGGGAGGGCTGAGGTGGTGGGGAGGGGTGGGGGGGAGGCAGAAAACTGTACTTGAACAACAATAAAAAATGTTAAATAAAGACTATGCAATGGCATGATATAAAAAAAAGTTTTACAGTCAGGATTTAGAGGCTGTAAGAGAATCAGAGAAAGCTTTTAGCTTCCCCTCCACACCCCCCACCGCCCTGTGCCAGAAAGGAGCGTTCCCCCACAGTTGCACGGCTGACCTGGGGCAGAGCTGAGACAAGCACCAGGCTGTGAAGGGCAGGGAAGCCAGTCGGTGGCTCATGGCCCAGGAGAGCCCCACCCCCTGTCTGCCAAAGCGTCCTGCCTCCTCCTCTCTGTCACCGTCGCCAGTGCATCCCAGCTGTCAGCACCACCCTCTGCTCTTTCATCGGGAAATTCTCCTTTCATAGAATGGGAGGAGATCCATAGAACGGCCTAGGTGATCCAGAGACTTGCAGCTAGTAGTGGAAGATGCTCAGGTGCCGAGAGCAGCCACTTGAATGAGCATCAAGCAACTCACCTCCCCTCCCCGGAGCAGTGGGCTCTTCATCACACAGAGAGGTGGGGACTGGGGAGTTGGATGACAGCTGACACATGCTAACTTCCTTCCCAGGAAATCACCGGTCACGGTGAAAAAGGAGGAGGAGAAGAAACCCCACGTGAAGAAGCCCCTTAATGCCTTCATGTTGTATATGAAGGAGATGCGCGCCAAGGTGGTGGCTGAGTGTACCCTGAAGGAAAGCGCGGCCATTAACCAAATCCTGGGAAGAAAGGTAAGATCTGCTCCCACCCAGCAGGCGGCGTGGGCGGTGTCCCCTGCACTCATTGCCCCCTGCCCTCTCTGACCCTCTTCGCCCACAGTGGCACAACCTGTCCCGAGAAGAGCAGGCCAAGTACTACGAACTGGCCCGGAAGGAGCGGCAGCTTCACTCCCAGCTCTACCCGACCTGGTCAGCCCGGGACAACTACGTACGTGCCCACTCAGGCCCCAGGAGCCGCACAGGCACAAGGAGGGGGAGATCAGCAGCATCGAGGGGGACCTTAAGGCCAGGGAGAAGCCTGTGTCTCCGTAGAAATAAGGAAGGCATTTCAATTCTCGGGAGGCCAACAAGGACATGGCTTTGATGTCCTGACGACAGGCTCACATCGATGCCCCTTCCATTGGCCTGGACCCAGCCTCCGACTCCCTCCTTCGGGGAGCAGCGTGAGCCGTGTGCTCGCTCCGGTGCTGGAATGTCTCTCGCCAGGGGTCCCTGGTTTGGGGCTCAGAGACCAGTGCTTGTGCCTCAGCCAGCACGTCCGATAATTCCCTGAAACTAGGCAGGTTTTTGTACGTATATTATTTGCTTTTTTCTGGTAAGAGGGTTTGTAGCTGTATTAGACTTTCCAGTGGGATCTAGGACACCTCAAAAAAAAAGGTCAAGAACCACCGTGCTAGGGAGAGAGATGGAAAAGCAAGCCTGAAGTGCGGTAAGAGGGCTTGGACGCCCGACTCGGAGAGGAAGAATGAAATGGGGCAGGAAGGACGGCACTCCTGGATGGGGCGGGGCGGAGCGGGTCTGATCTGATGGCTCCCCACTTCCTATCTGGACAGCACCCTGAAAAGCCAGTTGCTCTTTCTTAGGGACCTCTTTCTTTGGCCATACTTTTTAGGGTAAGAAAAAGAAGCGGAAGAGAGAAAAGCAGCTGTCGCAGACCCAGTCCCAGCAGCAAGTCCAAGAGGCAGAGGGTGAGTCTTGAGGCCACTGCCTCTTTTCTTTGCCTTCCCGCTGTGACAGCAGCCCCCCCCCCCGCCCCCGCCCCACCTGCGCATTACGCCTGGGTCTGTGACGGGTGCAACGACAGTGCTGGATTCTAACAGCTGCCATTTGCCATTTTTCAGGGACGCTGCCTCATATATATTCAAGTGGGTGTTACTATTAACCCCCTTTTTAGCAATGACCAATTAAGAGGCTCAGAGAAGTTAAGGAATTTTCCCAGTCACTGCGCTTGCTAAATGGCGGGGGCAGGATTGCGTCCCAGAACTTTCTCACTTTGAAGCTTAGGAGCTTTTGAATTCACTTCCGTTGCGTCTTAGTGAAGGGTTAGTTTGTGTTTTGGGGTTTGTTTTTTTGTTTGTTTGTTTGTTTGTTTGTTTTATTTTGTTTTTAAAGATTTTATTTATTTATTTTTAGACAGAAGGGAAGGGAGGGAGAGAAACCTCAATGTGTGGTTGCCTCTCGCAGCTCCCAGCTGGGGACCCGGCCCCCAACCCAGGCATGTGCCCTGACTGGGAATCAAACCAGTGACCCTTTGGTTTGCAGGCTTTTGCTCAATCCACTGAGCCACACCAGCCAGGGCTTAGTTTGTAAAATCAGTGCATGAGGTAAAAACCGAATGTAATTGAAATTCCCTTAGGAAGGCAGCGCTAGAGACTGACATACCACCTGTCAGTGAGTCCAACAGAATCAACTTTGCCTCCAGTGGTTGGTCGAACACAAGAATAGTTTGCTTCAGTTTGGGGGCCACTTTGTGTGAAAAATATGTACACCAGAATCACACCTGATGCAGAGGTGTTCCCGCTGTGACAAGCATTTAGGTCACGCCCCCATCTCATGCTCACTGCAGGACCAGTGCGAAGCTGCTGCTACCCTCTACGTGCTTTCGTTCCTTGTTTCTTTCTTTCTTTCTTTCTTTCTTTCTTTCTTTCTTTCTTTCTTTCTTTCTTTCTTTCTTTCTAGTATCTACATAATTTGTGTATTCATGTACATATGAACACACATAAATAATGTATATGATGCAAAATCCCCTGTACAGCATGCTGCTTAGCAGGTGCTACACCATCTCTGATAGTACCATAAACTAAAGATTTTTAAAGCAAATTGAGTGGAGCTCCATCCTCAAAAGGAGGAGACTTAGTCAAGGAAGGTGATGAGCTGTCTTCCTTCCAGGTAGACCCTGAGTCACTCTTGGTCACTTTGGCGTTGCCCCTTCTCTACGCTCTAGGCGTCCTTGAATGCAACTTGCTAGTCCTGAAAGCCTTGGACATAATTTCGGTCCTCCCTTTCCTCCCTGGAAGGACTCATTTCCAGAGAAGATGTGTACAGTTGGGCCTCTTCTGCAGCCTCCACCTCACCTGAGCTCCTAGCTGCTCACTTTCTCTTGGTTTTTCCCCCCTAGGTACTCTGGCCTCCAAAAGCAAGAAGCCATGTGTTCAGTACCTGCCCCCCGAGAAGCCCTGCGACAGCCCTGCCTCTTCCCACGGCAGCATGCTGGACTCCCCGGCGACCCCCTCCGCAGCCTTGGCCTCACCGGCTGCGCCTGCTGCGACCCACTCGGAACAAGCCCAGCCTCTCTCCCTCACCACCAAGCCAGAGACCCGGGCCCAGCTGGCTCTCCATTCGGCTGCCTTCCTGTCTGCTAAGGCTGCAGCCACATCATCTGCCCAGATGGGCAGCCAGCCCCCACTCCTCTCCCGGCCCCTCCCCCTGGGGTCCATGCCCACAGCTCTGCTGACTTCCCCCCCTTCCTTCCCGGCCACGCTCCATGCCCACCAGGCCCTCCCTGTACTCCAGGCCCAGCCTCTTTCGTTGGTCACCAAGTCTGCTCACTAAGCTGCCCTGTGACCTATGCAGGCTGTCAAGTGACCCATCGAGTAGTAATGATTCAGAAGAGAAAAAAAAGGAAACTTTATTGGTCAATATTTGACCACTCTGGACTGTTCTGTAAAGTGACTGGTAACAACAGTGCTTTACACTTTGTAGATGTAACCAGTAGCTGATCGTAAGGCTTTTTTAAAAAACAAAACAAAACCCACAAAAAAAAATCTTTAAAAGAAAGAGAATTGAAAAGTAGTGTCATTCTTCCCGTCCGTGCAGTGGTGGACGGACCTGGGCAAAGACCCCCTTCTCTCTACCTCCGATGCTCGCCTCCCCGCCCTCCGGCACCCCGCGCCCGGCCCGCACCGCCGCACGGCGGCCGCTGCTGCGAGCGCCGGCCTGTTGCTCCCTCACCTAGACCCCGTCCCTGGACGCTACCCTTTGCCTCCCCCGAGTCTTTCTCCTTTGCTCGCCTCCACGGGTTCCTGCCTTCACCTTCCTCGTCCTCTGCCCAGTGTCAGGCTATCACCATGTGAGAAGACACTTTGCCTGGTTCGTCTGCACCAGCACCCCCTTTCCCTCCGTGGCCCCTAACCTCCAGCCCCCAGCTTTGATGGGGGGAAAGGTCCCCTGAAGTGGTTCTTCCCTACATTTAAAGGGACTCAAGGTGCCTGCCACTTCCTTAGTGACGAAGTCTGTGTTCTACCCCTTTACCAGTCAAGGTTGGCCCTCCACAGTCCCAGAGTGGCAGCCAGGGCCTGCTCCGGGGACTGGCTGTTGTCGCCTGGGTCAGTGCTGGCACCGTCTGCCAAAGTTCTAAAGACCGTCCTCCCTCCCCCATCACCTCACATGCTTCTGTGTGTATTTCTTTTTGTTTTTATGGGGTTTTTGGAGCAATTTGAACTCCCAATAAGCTGTTTATTTTCACAAAAGAAAATAAAATTGCAGTTGCAAGACCTTTTCTGAGTGTTTTAATCCTTTTGTTGAATCAAGCCCCCTTCTTCATACTGCGCCCTGTGCTAGATTTCTGTGGACATGTAAAAAGGGTTAGCGCTCGTTGGATAGGGATATATGACAGCCGTGACCGACTAGACAAACCCAACCTGGCCGCGAATGCACAGCAACCAGTCAGCATCAGTGACAGGCCCGCAGGGAGGAACGCTTGCTGAGATGTGAGGCGTGGCCTTCGTCTGCTTTGCATAGTACCTAGTGCCGCAATTTTTTTTATTTTTATTTTTAAATATTTTATTTCTTTATTTTTAGAGAGAAAGAGGGAGAGAAACATCAATGTGTGGTTGCCTTTCATGCATCCGCTACCGGGGGCCTGGCCTGCAACCCAGGCATGTGCTCTGACTGGGAATCAACCCGGCAACCCTTTGGTTCACAGCCCGCGCTCAATCCACTGAGCCACACCAGCCAGGGCTAATTTTTGTGTAACAACTCTATTGAGCTATCATTCATATAACACATAATTCACCCATTTAAAGTGTATATATACTTCAGTGGTTTTTAGTATGTTCAGAGTTTTGTGCCTATCATCATAGTCAATTTTAGAACATTTTTATCACCTCAAAAAGAAACCCCATACATACCCTTTAGAAATCACCCTCTATTTCTTCCAGAACTGGGCAACCACTGACCTACTTTCTGTCTCTGGGTTTGTCTGTTACGGACGTTCCGTCTGAGTACAATAATATGGTGTGTGATTCTTTCTCACTGACTCCTCTTGGTGTGTTTTCAAGCTTCATCCACGTTGTAGCATGTATCAGTACATATTTTTAAATTACGGTAAATATACATGACAAAATTTGCCATTTTAAGGGTATGATTCAGTAACATTTATTACATTCATAATGTGCAACCATCGCCGCAAACTATTTCTAAAACTTTTCATCATTCCAAACAATATGATCATAAAGCGATAACCCTCATTCCCCCTCCACCCAGTGCCTGGTACCTCTAACCTACTTTCTGTTGCTATGAATCTGCCTACTTTATTTAATTTATTTATTTTCAGAGAGAGGAGAAGGGAGGGAGAAAGAGGAATGTATGGTTGCCTCTCACATGGCCCTCACTGGGGACCTGGCCCGCAACCCAGGCATGTGCCCCGACTGGGAATCGAACCAGGACCCTCTGGTTCCCAGCCCGCGCTCAATCCACTGAGCTACACCAGCCAGGCTGAACCTGCCTACCTTAAATAGTTCATATAATTAGAACCAAAGCATTTGTCCTTTCGTGCCTGGCGTACATAACTTAGCAAACTGTTTTCAAGGTTCACCCATGTTGTCATACATTTCACTTGTTATTTTAAATCTTGATAAAAACAGTTTAGTCTTCCTTTTCCTTTTTATGAGTATTTGTCAAGTTTTTTTAATTGTGGTAAAATACATACAATATACAATTCACCATCTTTTTTTTTTTAAGATTTATTTATTTATTTTTAGACAGAGAGGAAAGACAGGGAGAGAAACATCAATGGGTTGCCCCTCCTACGCTCCCCTACTAGGATGAAACCCACGATCCAGCCGTGTGCCCTGAACCAGCTACCTTTCGCTTTGTGGAAAGATGCCCAGCCAACTGAGCCATGTGTGATTTTGATTTGCATTTACCTAATACTCATGATGTTAAGCATCTGGTCATATGCTTATTAGCCTGTTGTTCCAACACCATTTATTGAAAAGACTATTCTCTCCCCCCATTGAACTATTCTGCACCCTTGTCAAAAATCAACTGATCACAAATGTATAGAGGCTTATTTCTGGACTCTCTATTCCATTCATCATATGTCTCTCTCTTAAATATTGATTTTTTTGGAGAGAGGGGAAGGGAGGGAGAAAGAGAAAAACAGCAATGTGTGGTTGCCTCTCATGTGCCCCCTAACAGGGACCTGGCCTGCACCCCAGGCATGTGCCCCGACTGGGAATTGAACCAGCGACCCTTTGGCTCACAGGCCACGCTCAATCCACTGAGCCACACCAGCCAGGGACATCTATACGTCTTAAACCAGAACCACAGTGTCCTAATTACTGTAGCTTCGTAGTTTTAAAATTGGGAAGAGTGAGTCCTCTAACTTCGTTCTTTTTTTTTTCCAGCCTGCCTCACACTCACTCCCTCTGGGCTGTACTGTCTGGGGTGTGTCAGAGAAGGGGTGGGGTCAGGGCCAGTGCTGGCTCCATAAATTTCGGGGCTAGTGCAAAATGAAAATATGGGGATCCAGTTCAAAAGCCAGGAAAAAATGCCATTAAAAATACTAAAAATAGCCCGGCTGGGGTAGCTCAGTGGATTGAGCGCGGGCTGGGAACCAAAACGTCCCGGTTCGATTCCCAGTCGGGGCACATGCCTGGGTTGCGGTCCAGGTCCCCAGTGAGGGCCATGTGAGAGGCAACCATACATTGCTGTTTCTCTCCCTCTCTGTCTCCCTCCCTTCTCCTCTCTCTAAAAATAAATAAATAAAATCTTTAAAAAAAAATACTAAAAGTAGAAACTCTTCCATCATCTCTCTCCACCCCTCATGGTGTTTAATGTCATGTTCCCTTGGGCACAGGGCACTAGTGGAGTGAGCACAGACCCTCACAGGTGTCTAGAGACCCTGCCGCATAACTAGAGTGACCTGGTTGTGGGCCCCCTTTCCGCCAGCCAGCTGCCCATAGCCACACCCCACGCTGAGGTGCTGTAAGGCACAAGTGCCTGACCCTGAGCTTCCGTGTACACCCAGGCCCTGCTGAAGCTGCAGGGTGGCAGTGGCCACAGGGAGGGGAACAGAGGGGGAAGCAGAGTGAGCCAGTCCCGGGGAGGTAGGAGGTGGAGCCTTGGCTCCAATCCCCCCAACCCGTGCTTCACACCCCTTCAGACTTCACTTATAAAACACAAGTTCAAATACAAAATTAACACTTTCCAGACAGCAACCACAGAGCATTAATCCTGAGAGGGTTCTGAGCACTCGACCTGCCGATTGCCATAGAGCTGGCCCCAGCAGGTGCCCAGTTTAAAGAGCGGATGAATTGATCCAAGAATGAAGATGTCTCCCACCTGGAGGTGAGGGTTAAGGGACACCTGGGGTCACTGAGAGCCTGGGGATTAGGGTGTCAGCCTCCCTAGGACTCAGAAGTACCAGTTCTGGGACAGGGCAGACAGGACACCCAGGTCCTGAGGATATGGGAACCAGAGGGACTGAATGCCTCACTTTCGAGGGGGCGAGGGACACCTGTTTCCATACAGCCTAGAGGGGTCACTGTGGGGGAGCCTGGGGGGCTGCGGAAGCCCAGAATAGACCCTGAGACAATCTAGGGAACAGGAAAAGCTTCTTGAAAGAGGGGACACCTTGGGTCAGACCTAAAAGATAGAGTTCTCTATCTGCCTGGTTCACCACTGTCCCCAGTCCTCAGCATCTTTCTCATCAATTTATTAAAACATTAGACATTTCCTCAACACCTAGTTTGCACAAGCCCTTTGCTGTGCATGAAGGACTCAGTAGTGACCGAGACAGCCCCAGTCCCTGCCTTCTGGAGCTCCCACCCAGCTCGGAGACCCTCGTCAGCAGTGATAACCCAGAGCAGTCAAGGCTGTGATGAGTGATCAGAGCCAGGATGTGAAGCCCAGGCGAAGCACCTGACTCAGCCATGAGAATCAGGGAATGCTTCCTGGAGAAGGAAACATCTGAGCTAAAACCTAAGTGATGAGTAAGAATTGGGTAGAGTGGGAAAAGCTATCTAAGAGGTGAAAGCGAAGCATTTTTCTTTTTTCACTTTCATGGAATGAAATGTGCCCTGTGGTGCTGGGGTCACGGCAGTGACCAGGACAGCCCTGGCTCTGCCCTCACGGAGCTCCCAGTCTAGATCATAAGTCCATCGCCAGTGATAACCCAGGTGCTCAGGGATGGGACAGTAGAGCTTAAAGCAGTGCCTGACCCAGTCGGGAAGGGCTTCCCAAACAAGACCTGAAGAACGAGGAGCTAGCTGGTTAAGGGCAGGGCAGAGGGAATAACATTTGCCAAGGCCTGGAGGGCAGGAGCCTAGGAGCTCCTTGGAGCCTTGTAATTGTGGGGGGGGTTTATTTTTTATTTATTTATTTTTAGACAGCAGGGAAGGGAGGGAGAAAGAGAGGGAGAGAAACATCAATGTGTGGTTGCTTCCCATGTGCCCCCCACTGGCAACCTGGCCTGCAACCCAGGCATGTGCCCTGACTGGGAATCGAACCGGCAACCCCTTGATTCGCAGGCCCGTGCTCAATCCACTGAGTTACACCACCCAGGGTGACGCTCTTGTAATTGTACTTCTTTTTTTTTCTTTTTGTTTTCTAATCCTCACCCAAGGGAATTGTTTTTCTTGTGTGTTTTGTTTTGGTTTTTTTGTTGTTGTTGTTGTTGTTTTAGAGAGGGGAAGAAAAAGAGAGAGAAACATTGATGTGAGCCAGAAACATTGATTGGTTGCCTTCTCGTACGTGCCCCAACTGGGATTGAACCCACAATCTGGGCGTGTGCCCTGGCCAGGAATCGAACCCATGACCTTATGTTCTATAGGACAATGCTCCAACCAGCTGAGCCACACCAGCCAGGGCTGTGATTATTTTTTTTTTTTTTTTAATTTTTTTTTTAAGATTTTTATTTATTTATTTTCAGAGAGAGGAGAAGGGAGGGAGAAAGAACAATGCATGGTTGCCTCTCACATGGCCCCCACTGGGGACCTGGCCCGCAACCCAGGCATGTGCCCCGACTGGGAACCGAACCGGGACCCTCCGGTTCCCAGCCCGCACTCAATCCACCGAGCTACACCAGCCGGGCAGGGCTGTGATTATTTCTTTAAAATTCCATTTTTAGATTACCCATTGAAAGTGTGTAGAAATGCCTTTGATTCTATATTGGTCTCACATCTTAACAACCTTGCTAAAGTTGATCTAATAAATTCTTATAAAATGCTCAGGATTTACTTGACACAGGATCCTGCCATCTGCAAATAGAGATAGTTTTACTTTTTCCTGTCAATCTGGATGCCTTTATTTCATTTTCTTGCCTTAATGTCCTCAGTACTTCCAGTACAAAAGCGAATAGAAGTGGTAAGGGCAGACATCACGGTCTGTTCCTTATCTTAGGGAGAAAGCATTCCGTTTCTTGCCATTAAGCATAATGTTAGTTGTGAGGTACATGCCTTCTTTCAGGTTGAGGAAGTTCCTTTCTTTTCCTAGTTTGTGGAGTGTTTTTACTGTGAAGGGGTGCCAGGAAATTTTAATGTTTATTCAGGTTACCTCCTACTACTCCTTTAAACAAAAATTGGTATGAGTTAGGAGTTAGTGCCAAAATGTGCCTTCTCTACTCCTATCCCAGGTAAAAGCACTGTCTGGAGAAAACCACACACGTGAAATAGGTGCCACCATAGATCCGGGGTGCCGAACAGCTAGGCCTGCAATACGACTCAGTTATTACACTTGTCCTTTGTCACCTCCCTCTCCTAACCCTCTAAACAACTCTCAGGCCTTCAATTTAATTCCCACTTCCTCACTCTCAAAGACTGCCTTGCCTCTTAGAATATCAAGAAAATTGAGGCCACATTACCCAGTCTCTTCTCACTACTCCAGTTCACTTCAATCCATCCTGCCTCTGCCGGAGCCCAGGGCCACCCAGTTCCCAACCTGTAATCTGCTTTCTGTGGAATGAAAAATGAAAGATGCCGCCCTGGCTGGTGTAGCTCAGTGGATTGAGCGCGGGCTGGGAACCA
>PVJI01026610.1:0-18825 GCA_004026765.1 Micronycteris hirsuta | reverse complement strand
AATTGAAAACTAATTTGAAAAAATAATGAAAGAAAACTTCCCTAAATTGGCAAAGGTAATAGACATACAAACCCAGGAAGCATAAACAGTCCCAAACAAGTTGGACCCAAAGAAGACCTCTCAAGCAGGCTGAACCACTAGGAGTCAGAAGCCGAGTTTTGGAACCTGCCTTGGAATCTAGGGAAGTTCCTGGTGTTGTTCATGGTAATGAGTTTTCTTTGGTAAAGCCTGTCTACTAACGAGCAGTAAAAACACTTGCCCTTTCTTCTTCACCTTCTTCCCCAATCCCAATCAAGAACCCAAACTGTTTGTGGTGCGTTCATTTTTCCTGCCCTTGGAGAAAGGAGAGCATTTTTTTTTCTTCTTCATTTGGAAAAATGGGGAGTCTGGGTGCATTTTCACTGCACTGGGGCCAGTTTTTTTCATAGTTGTATCACTGCTCATCAAGCAAAGTTCTGATGAGAAGTTGACCCAATTTACCACTTTCCTTGAAGGAAAGATTGTACCAGCTATGGATGGAAGTATCGGATCTATTTGTGAGTTATATTTTTAATATAAATGAGTTGCTTTTGTCTGATTTGTATACTTGTTTCCATCCATTTTCTAAGGCAGCTAGTGTACAGGCATACTGGGTGGATAATACCAGTTTTTATTTTTTTTTAAAGATTTTATTTATTTATTTTTAGAGAGGAGAAGGAAGGGAGAAAGAGCAATGTATGGTTGCCTCTCACATGGCCCTCAGTGGGGACCTGACCCGCAACCCAGGCATGTGCCCTGACTGGGAATCGAACCGGGACCTTTTGGTTTCCAGCCCGCGCTCAATCCACTGAGCTACACCAGCCGGGCCAGTTTTTAAATAATACCTTATGACTTCTCCCGGTACATTCTCTTCTGGACACTTTTAAAACAATTACTATTAAGAAAAATCATCCAATACTTGAAATATAGCAGGAGGAAGACTACATATCCTTCAGTGTTATTGTTTAGCATGTTCACTGAATAATTACTTAATTATATATGTCTGAGAATTCACCTATGTTTGACTTCGCTATTTACTATTTGATTAGAGATCAGGCATATTAACTTAGAAATTTCTGTCCAGTAAGAAATTAAACTCCAGAGGTGAATGCACTAGAAGATTTCAACCAGTTTCATATATTTTTAAAGTATATTTTATTGTTGTTATTGTTGTAAAGTATATTTTATTTTAGTGTTATTACAGTTGTGCCAATTTTTCTTCCTTTGCCCCCCTCTGCTCAGTAGTCCCCTTCCCCCCAGCAACCCCCTCACTTAGTTCATGTCCATGGGTCGTTCATATAAGTTGTTTGGCTTCTCCTTTTCCTATACTGTTCTTAACCTCCCCCTGTCTATTTTGTACCTACCAATTATGCTTCTTATTCCCTGCACCTTTTTCCTCATTCTCTGCCTCACTCCTCCCCACTGAAAACCCTCCAGATGATCTTCATACTGATGATTCTGTTCCTGTTTTGATTGTTTGCTTAGTTTATTTATTTATTTGTTTATTTTTAGATTCAGTTGTTGATAGTCATGAATTTGTTGCCTTTTTAATGTTCATAGTTTTGATATTCTTCTTTTTCTTAAGTAAGTCTCTAAAATGTCATGTAGTAATAGTGGCTTGGTGATGATGAACTCCTTTAGCTTTACCTTCTCTGGGAAGCACTTTATCTGACCTTCCTTTCTAAATGATAGCTTTGCTGGATAGAGTAATCTAGGGTGTAGGTCTCTGCCTTTCATCTCTTTGAATAGTTCTTGCCAGTCCCTTCTTGCCTGCAAAGTTTCTTTTGTGAAATCAGCTGATAATCTTATGGGTACTCCTTCGTAGGTAACTCTCTGCTTTTCTCTTGCTCCTTTTAAGATTTTCTTTATCTTTACCCTTTGGCATTTTAATTATGATTTGTTTTGGTGTGGTCTTCTTTGGGTCCAACTTGTTTGGGACTCTCTATGCTTCCTGGATTTGTATGTCTATTTCCTTTGCCAAATTAGGGAAGTTTTCTTTCATTATTTTTTCAAATTAGTTTTCAATTTCTTGTTCTTCCTCTTCTTTTTCTGGCATCCCTGTGATTTGGATGTTGACACACTTGGAGATGTCCCAGAGTCTTCTTATACTATCCTCATTTTTTGGAATTCTTATTTCTATTTTCTGTTCTGGTTGAATGTTTATTTCTTCCTTATGTTCCAAATCATTGATTTGAATCCTAGCTTCCTTCCTTTCACTGATGGTTCCCTATAGATTTTTTTTAATTTCACTTAGTGTAACCTTTATTTATTCCTTTATGTTGTTGCCATACTCAATGATTTCTTTGAGCATCCTGATCACCAGTGTTTTGAACTCTGCATCTGATAGGTTGGAGATCTCCGTTTCACTTAGTTCTTTTTCTCGGGTTTTGTTCTGTTCTTTCATCTGGGCAATATTTCTTTGTCTCCTCAATTTGGCAGCCTCCCTGAGTTTGTTTCTGTGTACTAGGTACAGCTGCTTTGACTCCCTGTAAAAGGCACCTGTTGATTGTGTGGGGCAGAGCCTTAGGTAACCGCCAGGGTGGGGCAACCCGATTCACTGTTTTGTGAGTCTGTGTAGGGGGAGGGCTTGGAGAGGGGACTGTGCTGCTGCCTGGATTCTAGGGACTTGCCCAGCACTCACCCCATTCCCAGTCACTTTACCCATTACCCATATATGACTGGCACCCTTCCAGCTGTTGCCCTGGTGTTGAATCCCAGAATGGGTGGGTTTGCATACCTTTTAAGACCAGGAGGGCCCTTTAAGCAGAGTTTCTGGAAAATCCGGCAGTTTCTTCTGCCACCTCAATCTCCACTGGTTTTTATCGCCAGAAGTTACGGGAATTTATCTCTCTGGTGCTGGACCCCTGGGCTGTCTGGTCTGGCCTGGGGCTGGGATTGCTCGCTCCCAAGGTATCCCTCCTGATTGTTTATCCACCGCATGTGAGTGTGGGACCACCTGCGCCGGTTCTGCCACCGCCATCGTCTTTCCATGCTACATCCCATCTCCCCGCCTCGCTGCCCCGTCTCCAAGTCTCTGCCCCTCCTATCTGTCTGGATAATGTGACTTCTTTAAATCCTTGGCTGTTGGAATTCCATCAGTTTTCTGGCAGTTCTGGGTGTTATTTGTTTTGAGATTTAGTTGTAATTCTTTTCGTGGTTGTGAGAGGAGGTGAAGCATGTCTACCTATGCCTCCATCTTGACTGGAATTCCAGAGTTTTCCAGTTTCGTATCTTTTAAGCAGGTAAATTAATTTTAGCACTCCTTTACTAACCATATAAAATCTCGGTTTTTCCAAGTCTCCTTCGAACCAGCTTGATCATTTGCTGATTCATTAATTAATGGATTGAATAAAATCTTAGACATGCGATCATTCTATGTTTGTGTAACAGTCTCACGTTTAATTTTTGGAAAATTATTTTGACATTACAACATTCCTGCTTGACTCTGATTCTTTCCAATTTTGCATATCAGCTTTATCACTCAGCCATATTTTTTGCATGTTTGATGTTTGGCTTCTTGAATGGGACAATGTGACTTCTTGAATAAATACATTAGGATTATTATTTAAAAATACCTTCCTCATTTTGTCTACTGTAGCACAATGCCAAAAATGTAATATTTTAAAACTTTTGGCTTACCCATATTCTGGAACAATTAGAGGCAAATAGTTTAGGAAGGTTCTGAATTCAGAAGCCTGATTTGTGCATGTTCCTGCTGGCTGCCAAGTGCAGAGACTCTCACAGCAGCAGTGGAAAGAGGAGCATCTGAGGCAGAATGAGAGGAAAAATGTCCTGAAGTGTGTTTGGAGCAGGCTTCGTGAGGAGAACAGGAGCTGTTGTATATTTCCAGTGTTCTTGATTAGAATTTACAATTCAATTTCCCCAAAAGTCAATTAAATAAATAATATTAGTTTCCTTGAATTGCCCACGATGTTGAAATAATGCCTTGATGCAACCGTATTACTTTCAGTAATTGTATCTTTTCATTGCAATATGAGTCAAATAGTCTTTTGTGGGGCAGGCCGGGAAACTGTTCCCAATTTATAACATTGTTTTTATAAGAAATACGTATTTTGTTAGAAACAACTAAATAAAAATGCTTTGGGGGAGAATGTACAGTTCTTTTATAGATTGGGAACAGCCCACGATGAGACGATAAGGTTTATTGCAATGACAAATTAAGTACATTAAAAGCTGCTTAACTGTAAAAGGGAATGGGGACGATGTGTGTGTGTTTGTGTGTGTCTTAATGCTATTACGTCTTTAGGTTTTTTTTTTTTTAATCATATAGAGTAGGTCACATTCTAAGATCCTCTGAAGCCTTTGCCCGCATTTGCATTTTTCATGTGGTGCTGTTGTTGATACCTTGTGATCGTTAAAAACAAAAATAATTTTCAGTTTCAATATCTCACCCACCAAAAATATCACACATACTTCCATCCCAATTTCTAGCAGAACAGAATGATTTTCTAAGTAGAACATTGCTTTCATGAATAACATGAGACTGACCACTTCCTTTTAACAAAGTAATTCTCATGTTCTGAATGGTAGTTCATATGCTACTTCTTTCCTAAAGGAGATTCTGTAGAGGATACAACATATGGTAATGTTAAAATAATAATGATCTTTGAGGATTTGATATGTGCACATTGGAAGACTTCCAAGATGGTTTTTTGAGGATGATGGTGGTAGTATTCTCCTCTTAAGGAATTTATTAAAAGTCATTTACATGCATTTGTTTTCTGTACCAGTAAACTAGGGATATAAAGAGTCAATTCTAGAAATCTATGTACAAGAGATGATGTTAGCCATGACCAGAGGGACATGATTTCTGATAGGAAGTCCTTCCAAAGTTGGGAAGAGCCAACCATCATATTCCAGAGAGGAAATAAAGTATTTGAAATTGGAACACAAATGGAAACTGGCATGATTCATCAGCTATAGTTCCATTGCTCTTAAAATAGTTTGTATTTCATTTCTTATATCAAGCATTTCCTATGTATTTGAAATGCTATTACATAGGAAATAATAATATTCAAAATAACATAATGATATTAATAATAATAAAAATAATATTAAAGAATAGGAAAGAATAATAATAATATTCAATATTATAATAATCAAAATAATATTAAAGAATGTACAGTTTTGTATTTATTGGGCATGCCTATGATAAGTATCCTCCAAGGTTATCTCTACTCTATTTGCTTTTATAATGTGTCAATGAGTTTTTGTGCATGAAAATTTTTCCCCATTTTAAATGATTACTTTAAGATGGATTCTTTCAACAGAAATTGGTAGGTCAAAAGCTATAGATATTTATGACTTGTGTTACAAATGACTTCCCAGAAAGACTGTCATTTTGTGTTCCATATGGTTCTTGACGTGTATTTAACTCATTCTCCCTAGAATTCTATGATTGAGTATTATTTCAAAAAACAAATAAGCGCACACCAATAATTTAAAAAAGAAATTCAAGTTCACCCACAACATAATATAATCATGTTACAGAAGGGTGAAAAATAAAAGGTAAAAGTTCTCCCCTTATATTTCTGAAACTCACTCAGTTCTACTTTTTTGAAGTAACCACTAAGATGGAAAAAAAAAATGTGGCCAACTTCAAATTTAAAACCAAGGCCTTGCTATGTATACAAGTACATTTGAGAAGGAAGGAAGTGCTTCCCTGCTGGGGCTGAGGGACCCGTGCAGCACAATCCAGGCCTTCATCAGTGTCACAGCACAGTGACAGGGGTACAATCTACAACCACCTGGAAGCATTGTCTGGCCTTTGCTGATGTTCCAGTGGAGAAGAGAGAGCCCAGGACATTCAGTCAGGAGGGGAAGGTGGACTTTGGAGCCACAGGTTGGCAAACTTGAAAAGGCTGTTTAAAGGTACTGGTAACAG
Source organism: Micronycteris hirsuta (assembly GCA_004026765.1). NCBI lineage: Eukaryota > Metazoa > Chordata > Mammalia > Chiroptera > Phyllostomidae > Micronycteris > Micronycteris hirsuta. The sequence goes on along the minus strand of PVJI01026610.1, from coordinate 12,902 downwards.
GCACCTTTGTAGAGGGTTACAGTATCTAGTCTGTGAAACATTTAAAATTTATAAGAAGTTGATAGCATTTATCTGTGAGAGTGGAAAAGGAGCCCTCGTGCTTATCTAGACGAGTAAGACGTTAACCATTCTGATTATAGGACAAAGTTTGTAACTGCTGATTATAGATGCTGTTTGTCTCATCATCACTCTTTGAGTGTCTTGCCTATCTGCCTATCTTTCAGAAATGTTTCATCTTCTCCCTCCCTTCTTCCCTCTCTCTTTCTCTCTAAATTATCTGAGAGGTTTTTTTTTTTAATTTCTAAATTGCTGGAGAGTCAGGTGTAGATGTTGTTAAACATTTCCCTTACCTTCAGTATACTAAGAAGAAATGTAGTTATACAGTTTCTGAAATAACTACAACACTATTATCGCACTCAAAACTTTAGCTTACACAGGCTGAAGAAAACAGCATTAAAATGAAAAGAGAACCAACTATATGGGAAAACATATTTGCCAATGATACCATGGACAAGTGTTTGATCTCTAAAATATATAAAGAACTCACATGACTCCACTCCCGGAAGACAAAAGAGCCCAACTGAAAAATGGGCAAAAGACTTGAATGGACACTTCTCCAAGAAGGACATACAGAGGGCCCAGAGACATACGAAAAGATGCTCAGCATCACTAGCCATCAGAGAGATGCAAATTAAAACCACGGTGAGATACCACTTCATTCCAGTCACAATGGCCATCATAAACAAATCAACAGACAAGTGTTGGAGGGGATGTGGAGAAAAGGGAACCCTAGTGCACTGTTGGTGGAAATGCAGACTGGTGCAGTCACTGTGGAAAGCAGTATGGAGTTACCTCAAAAATTAAAAATGGAACTGCCTTTTGACCCAGCAATTCCACTGCTGGGATTATACCCTAAGAGCCCTGAAACACCAATCCAAAAGAACCTATGCACCCCAATGTTCGTAGCAGCACAATTTACAATAGCCAAGTGCCCATCTGCAAATGAGTGGATCAAGAAACTATGGTACATTTACACAGTGGGATTCTATGCAGCAGAGAGAAAGAAGGAGCTTATACCCTTTGCAACAGCACGGATGGAACTGGAGAGCATTATGCTAAGTGAAATAAGCCAGGTGGTGAGGGACAAATACCATATGATCTCACCTTTAACTGGAACATAATCAACAAAAGATAAAAGCAAGCAAAATATAACCAGAGACATTGAAATTAAGAACAATCTAACAATAGCCAAGGTGGCGGGCAGATTGTGGAGAGAAGCGTTTTCGGGAACTACTATAGAGGACACAGGGACAAAACCAAGGGAGAGGGTGGAAGCAAGGGAGGGAGGTGAGTTTGGATGGGGTGGGGGGAGGGGAGGGGAGAAAATGCAGACAACTGTAACTGAACAATAATAAAGTAATTTAAAAAAACTTTAGCTTATACAATAAGTTTTTTATTAAGTTTATTGGGGTGACATTGGTTAATAAGATTATACAAATATCAAGTGTACAATATTACAATACATCCTCTGTGTATTGCATTGTGTGCTCATCACCCGACGTTTAGTCTCCTGTCACCAGATATTTAACCCCCTCTACCCTTTATTTGCCTACCACCCTCTCTTCTGGTAACCACCATACTGTTGTCTGTGTCAATGATCATTTGTTTGGTTTTAAAAAAATAATTTGTTGCTTTCTGTTTTATATCCTACATGTGGTTCTTGTCCTTTCCCATATGATTTATTTTGCTCAGCATGATATTCTCAGGATCCATCCATGTTGGTACAAATGGCAGCGTGTCATCTTTTCTTGTGGCTGAGTGGTTTTCCATTGTGTGTGTACCATCCAATCACCCGATGAGGGACACTTGGGTTGTTTCCATGTCTTCACTATCATGAATAATGCTGCACTGAACATAGGGCTTATGTAATAAATATGAACCAAAATACATCCAGATTTAAATTCCTCCAATTTTACCCCAAATAATCCTTTAGCGCTGTTAATTTGGTTTGGTTTTCCACCCAAGATTCAGTTCCGATTTGCAATTGCATTTTCTTGTCATTAATAATTTATACAATTAAACTTTAATTTTGAGATAATTGTAGATTCACACGCAATTGTAAGGTACAATACAGAGAAATCCCATCTATCCCGTGTCCACCAATGGTAATATCTTGCAAAACTGTAGCACAGTATCACGGTATCTTGATATTGATCCACTAAAGATATCGAACCTTTCCATCACCACAAGGATCCCTCATGTTGCCCTTTTATAGCCACGCCCACCTCCCCCTTGCCTGTACCTTCCTTAAGCCCTGGAACCACTCATTTGTTCTCCATCTCTGCAATTTTATCATTTCAAGAACGTTACATGAATGGACTCATGTAGCCCATTAACTTTGGGGTTGGAATGAGCTATAGACATTCCTGCAGAGGCTTCCATTTCTCTGGGTCACCTGTCTAGGAGTGTCGTCGCTGAGTCCTGTGTGTTTGCATTTCAGCTGTTTAAGAAGCTGCCAGCGTGGTTGTACCATTACACATTCTCACCAGCAATATCTGTGTGATTCGGGGTTATATTAGCCATTCTGATGAATGTGCAGTGATATCTCACTGTGGTCTTAATTTGTGTTTCCCTAATGGTTAATGATGTGCGACATCTTTTTATGTGCTTATTTGCCATCTGTACATGCTCTTTGGCAAAATGTCTCTTCATGCCTTTTGCCTATTTTGTAATTGGATTGCTAGTCTCTTTACTGCGACCTGTTTTGAGACTAGGTCAGCTTCCTTCCTTTTTTCTTCCCTTCCTCCCTCTCTCCTTTCCTCCCTCCCTCCCTCCCTTCCTCCCTTCCTCCCTCCCTCCCTTCCTTCCTTCCTTCCCTCCTCATCCTCCTCCCCCTCCTCCTCCTCCTTCTCCTTCTTCTTCTTCATCTCCTTCATCTCCTTCTTGTTTTTTTTTGTTGCCTTTGAATGTCCAGTTAACCTAGCACCACTTGTTTAAAAGGCTATCTTTCCTCCACTGAATTGTTTTGGCACCTTTGCAAAAACTCCATCGAGTCAAAACCCATGGATGTGGAGGGACGACTGTCTCACATTATGTTTACCTATTCATTCGTTGATCGATGTTTGGGTTGCTTCTACCCTTTGACTATTGTGTTATCTTTCAGTTTCTGTGGGTCAGGAATGCAGGCAAGGCTTAGCTGGTCCTCTGCTCAGAGTTTCACTGCGCTGCAATTTTATCAGAGGCTTCACTAGGAAAAAGCCTGCTTCAAGCTCCTTCAGGTTGTTGGCAGAATCCATATCCTTAAGGTAATATGACTGACATGTGTGTTTTTCGCTGTCTGTTGGCTGGAGTCCTGCTCTCACTGATGAGAGGCCACCCAGCTTTCCCCATTGGGTGGCGCTCTCCATAGGCCCTCACACAATGTGGAAGGTTATTGCTTCAAACTTGCAAAGGAGAAAAGTCTCTCTCCTGGCTACTAAGACACTGTCTTCTAAGATGCAGAATAGCCAAAGGCATGAGTATTACCTTTGTCATATACCCTTGCCTAGAGTAAATCACAGGTTTTATCTGCATTCAAGGGAAGGAGATTTGTACATAAATATTTTTATGTACTTCTCTTTATGTTTAACATGCTTGATAGTACATTTTTAAAAATAAATAAATTGAAAAGAAAAAATAAGCACAATGAGATACCACCTTACACCAATCAGAATGGCCATCATTAGTAAATCAACGAATAAAAAGTGCTGGAGAGGCTGTGGAGAAAGGGAACCCTAGTGCACTGTTGGTGGGAATGCGACTGGTGCAGCCACGGTGGAAAACAGTATGAAATTTCCTCAAAACACTAAAAATGGAACTGCCTTTTGACCCAGTGATTCCACTGCTGGGATTATACCCTAAGAATCCCGAAACACCAATTTGAAAGAACTCCTGCACCCCAATGTTCATAGCTGTGCTATTTATAACAGCTGGAAACAGGCTAAGTGCCCGTTAGTAAATGAGTGGATCAAAAAACTATGGCACATTTACACAATGGAGTACTACAAGGCAGAAAGAAAGAAGGAACTCCTACCTTTAGTGACAGCATGGATGGATCTGGACAGCATTATGCTAAGTGAAATAAGCGAGGCCACGAAAGACAAATACCATATGATCTCACCTATAAGAGGAACCTAATGAACACAATAAACAAACACGCAAAATAGAACCAGAGGCATGGAGACAAGGAACAGGCTGATAGCAACCAGAGGGAGTGGGGGAAGGGATAAGGGTGGAAAGAAGGGGAAGGGACTAGTCAAGGAACACGCATGAGTGACCCACGGACGTGGACAACGGGGTGAGGACTGACTGTGGGAGCAGGGGGTGGGCTGGACAGAGGAGGGCAAAGGGGGAAACGTTGGGACAACTGTAAAAGAACAACAGTAAACTATTTAATTAAAAATAAAAAGAAAAAATAGTATAGAGAGGTAAAAAGATGGGGATAATCTATTTACCTATCAGCTATCATCTATCCATAGCAAATTAAAAACAAAAGCAAACTAACGCAGGGTATCAATAATTATCCTAACAATAGTTAAAGCATTAGTTAGATAGTTAAAACAAAGAAAAAGCATCACGTAGCATAACAGTTTATTTTATTTTTATCATAGTCTTAAGTTTTGTTTTTCAAAGGGAATTTTTTCCAGGAATGGATCATTTCAAGATTTTTTATCATTCTTTAAACTTTAAAATTTTAATAGCTTATGCCTTGGAAGAACTCTCTGTTCATTGTCTTTTCCCAAATGTGGTGATGAGCTCTCCCAAAGCTAAAGCTTTGTTTAGCGTTGGCCAATAGACTTCAATTATGTCTTCAATAATGTTTTTATTCCGTTTGACTTGACTGGATTCGATTATGTTTGGGGAGGTGCCACCGTTCTTTGGGGTTCACTTCACCATCTCATTTATCCTATAGTATCTGTCCCTATCTTTTTTCACTCAGTATTTTGATATCTTTGTTCATTGCCTATGTGATCCGAGAGTGTTTCTCCAATTTGTCTTCTGTATCACCAAGTTGCAAATTTGTCTTTTTATAGCATCCAGTGTGTTTCTTTTGTGTCTTCTCCCTGGATGTTAGTTTTATCACAGTTCCTCCTTTTCTTGGCTTATCTTCTTATTAAGGTCCCTTCTTGTTCAATAGATCCAATTCTTTATAGCAACAAAAGGAGATGAATATTTTACAATTTTTTCTGTTTCAGAAAAAGCTTTTTGCACCGAAATATTTGGTAATTAAAAAAAGGTTTTTCTTGGTGCTGTAGAGTTTCTTCATAGATATCATACTGATTTTGTGCTATTATTCATTCTAGAAAGAGGAGACTTCTATGTGGAGCTGGTATAAAGGAATACTTATATCTATTTCAATCAGAACCTTTACACCTTCCTTTCCAGGGGCTACCTGCAGTTTCTGCTTGAATTTTAAACTAGACCTACTATGCATAGGAAATACAATGTTATCTTTTTTCCAACCATTACTCTTCAATGCAAATGCACAGAGACTCACATTGACATTGTTCTCACTTTATTCAGTGGGTTCTTATTTTTTTTTTCCTAAGATTTTAAAATTTATTTTCAAAGAGAGGGGAAGGGAAGGAGAAAGGGAGAGAAACATCAATGTGTGGTTGCCTCTCACATGGCCCCCACTGGGGACCTGGCCTGCAACCCAGGCATATGCCCTGACTGGGAATCGAACAAGTGACCCTTTGGTTCGCAGCCTGCGCTCAATCCACTGACCTACACCAGCCAGGCTCAGTGGGTTCTTATTTGACAGAATAAGAAGACAGGTAGGGATAGACTCCTGGCTTATTGTATATTTTGCAGGCTCCTTTTAGTTTTGTGACATTGTTTTTTCATATGGTAAAACAAATACATGGTCATTGAACTGGGACTAAATCTTACACACATCTGAAGCTGCAGTTGCAAAGAGGCAAAAGGAGTTTGAGTAAGAGGCTTTCTGAAGGGCTCTTTAACCTTGTCCTTTGCCTGATTTCATGGTTAGTGCAGTGCTTCTTGCCTAAAATGAATTAAATTTTTTTTTAAATTATTGATTTGAGGGAGGGAAGAGGGAGGGGAGGAAGGGAGGGAGGGAGAAAGAGGGATAGAGATTGATTGATTTGTTGTTCCACTTATCTATGCTTTTATTGGTTGCTTCCTGTATGCACCCAGACCAGAAATTGAACCTACAACCTTGGTATATTGAGATGACACTCTAACCAACTGAGCCACTTGGCCAGGGCCTGAAATCTGTTTTTATTCTTGTCTTTGTTGTTGGCCTCCCAGATACTGCAACAGCTGCTTGCCTAAGGCAAATTCTCCATTCTGCTCCGTGCTCCAAAGCCTTTCTGCTCCGGCAATCCTGTTCAATATGGCAGCCTTGCTCCCCATTTCTAGATTGGAAGGCATCTCTGGGGCTGACCTATGGGTCTCAATTTCATCCTTTTCCTTGTCTCCCTCTCTTCTCTTCTCTCTCTCCCCTCCCCCTTTCCCCTCTGTCCGCCCCCGCCCCCACCAGGATATTTTCTCTACAAAAAATTGAAGTGTAGATTGGGACCCTCTTATGGTCTGAATTGTATCCCCCAAAATTAATAAGTTGAAGCACTAACCCCCAATGTGACTGTATTCAGAGATAGGGCCTTTAGAGAGGTTAATTCGGTTAAATGGGACCATATAAGTGAGCCCTAATCCAATAGGACTCGGGTCCTTATAAGAAGAGGAAGGTTCAACGGGCGTATGGAGTTGTAGCTGAAAGACTGTGTGAGGACACAGCAAGAAGGTGGCTATTGCAATCCAAGGAGAGAAGCTCTGGGAGAAACCACACCTGCTGACACCTTGATCTTAAACTTGTAACATCTAGAACTGTCAAAAATAAATGTCTATTTATATTCCCCGTCTGTGGTATTTTGTTATGAGGGCTCTAGCAGACTAATGTAGACCATGTCTGCTCATCATTCTGCTAATCTATTGAGACTCTTTCTAGGGATCTTGGTATATGCCTAATTTTATCACTAATATTTTATGCTGCTGAAATTTTCTCTCATTTTGTAGGTTTTATAGGCATTTTAACAGGCATTGGGAAAAAAGGGTCCACTGGCTTTCCCTTAATCTCCTCTGAAACTTCACGTGTCTTATGGCTTCTAGCACGCGATTTAGCAGTTATGTTCTATCTCATTCCATTCATTAAAAGCAACAGCTTTAATGTCATCTGCCCAATTAACCTGTAGCTTAGAAGCAGCAGGTCATGTTCTGTAATCCCTGTCTAATGCAATGAATATGCTTTAAAATGCTGGAGCGTTGGTCGATTGATTTAAAACCTCAAATTGGATCCATGGCACAGGGATCTTCACCATCCTTTCTGCCTCCTAGGTTTAGATGGTGAATTTGGATTCCCGAGGAGTGGGGGCAGGGCGGCTGGGCCCTCTCTCAATAAATGGGAGTGTTTCGGAGTCCCAGTCTGGTTTCTGCATGAAGTGATGCGCTGGTCTGTTGTTTTCCTCTGGGACCCAAAGGCAGATGCAGACAAACAGCAGGTGAGGAGGAAGAGCTGTAAACAACAGGAGCTATATTAAGGACCTGCATCTGCAGTGTCTCAATCCTGCCCGCCACTGGGCACGTTCCTGAATTGCCTTTCTGCAGTCAGCTGATCAGTGACAGGTGCCGAATGATTTGTAATACGCACCAGTGGCAGGATTTTCGAGCTGGAAAGTTTCTTAGACATCACACCTTCTGATGTTTTACCAGGCCTCACTGTATGTAGTACATGAAACATTGTAGGTAGTGCACAAGAGGATTTTAGGTGGAGGCGTATTAACATTGGGTGCACTTGACACTGAATTGCTTTCCCAATTTTCTTTTAATCCTTTTGATTTGGGGAAGGAGAAAGTACCTCCTTGGTGTTGGTAGACTTTTATGCACACTAACCTTCCCTCCTACAATGTATCTCTGCTGCTATCATTTGATAATATAAAAATCATTTTTTTGTGTTTTATTTTTTATTTTAGGATTTTTAATTGTTATTTAAAAATTTTTTATCATTGTGCAAGCACAGCTGTCTCCATTTTCTTGCCACCGCTTTCCCCTGCCCCACCCTCCCCCACCTCCCACCCTCCATCCTTCCCCCCTTTGGGTTTGTCCGTGGGTCCTTTACACATGTTCCTTGACGACCCTTCTCCTGCTTTCCCCTGTTACCCCCTCCCCCACTCTGGTTACTAATTGTTATTCTATTTTTAGTAACTAAGGTGACTTCCTTTAAAGACAAACAATAAACGGATAACAGTAGAGGTGATATTTGGATAAAGCAAAAATTGTGAGTGGGATGCAGAGTGAAATAGTGGAGATCCTGGCGTCTCATCTTCCTCCCCTTTTGCTTCTACAAATAAAGAAACAGGTGCCTTTTGAAACGCTTCACTGAGAGGCTGAATTGGAAGTTGGGATAATGGGCTAGTGGCATACGCTGTGACCAGGATATTCAAGAGGAAGGACAGGCTGCCCCAGCAGTACTCAGAGCCTGGCATCTGTGTGGCCCTTTGCCGTGGCATTGCCTGACCCACGAGAGGTCTCTGACCAGCCACTCTTCTGCTGGTCACCAGGAGGCGAAGAGGAGAGCAGTGTGAGGAGAAACACCATCACGTGTACGGGAGTGTGGCCCCTGAGGCCTTACAAGGCATGGGAAAAATTGAGACAATGGTATCGAGAATCCTCATATACATCTCTCACCCAGTGTCCTCTATTACATTAGTATGGCATGCTTGCCGCAGTGAACCGGTAAACTTCCTTTAGCATTTTTTAAGGTAGATACCATAGGCTAAATAAATAATGCCCCACCCCCCACCCAGAGGTATCAGGCTCTAATCCCTGCAACCTATAAATGCTGCCTTCATGGCAAAGATTTTGCAAATGTGATTAAATAGAAGAGTTTGAGATGAGTTGATTATCCTGAATTATCCAGATGCACCCTAAATGCACGCACAAGTGTCCTTGTGAGAGAGGGGCAGACAGATGCTTGACACTGTGAGTACAGGACGCAGTGTGGCCACGGAGGCAGAGATTGGAGTAACACAGCCATGCCGGTGGAATGCAGCTGCTCTTGCAGGCTGGAGGGAGCAAGGAACTAATGCTGCCATAGGACCTTCTAATTCAAAAGGTCCAGGAGGGATCTCGACATCTCTCTCCAGTAGTCCCCCTTTGTGAAGATAGCCAGTGCATCTTTCCAGAAATAACAGATGCATATATAAGTAAAATAGCACCTTATATACATACTTTTCCTCTTTTTATCTACATGTTAGCCTGTACTTTGGTCTGTACCCTGCTTTCCTCCTGCTTTTTCACTAATAAAGCTCTTGAAAACTATTCCATATGAATGCATAGTTTCCTTTTTCTTTTTTATGGGCCTTGTAAGAAGAGAAAGAGACATGAGGAGTCCAGACACGTAGAGAAGAGACCATGTGAGGATGAAGGGAGAAGGCAGTGTCTACAGACCAAGGAGAAAAGGACTCCCCAGAAAGCAACCCTGGGTCTTGAACTTCCCGGCTCCAGAACTGTAAGAAAACACATTTCTATTGTTTAAGCTACCGAGCCTCTGGTATTTTGTTATAGCAGCTCTCTGGATGTGTCCAGACTTCTTCTTGGAAGGATATCGGTCAGACTGGATGAGAACCCACCCTAATGACCTCGTTTTAATTTAATTGCTTCTTTTAAGGCTCTGTCTGCAAACCTAGTTGTATTTTGAAGTACTGGGAGTTAGGATTTCAACTTTTCATTTTTGAGGGACACGACTCAGTCCCTGACACCCACCTTCACATCAATAGGCATACACCATAAGTTACTTCAATGCTACACGATTTTGTTACTGATTATCACCAAAGAGAAATGGCATCGTGGGGGAAAGGGAGTTATCAGTCCAGGCAGCCACAAGTCCACTGAACCAGCAGTTAATTTCCGGTGTCCTACACAGTCTCTACCTAACAGTCTGTGGGCGAAGAGGAACAGAGGAGCCACAAGGAGACTTAGGAGGTCTCACGACGATTCATGTTGTCTTTTCATGTTTTTCTGGTCTAATGCACATAGTACATGCTAATAAAAGAAAAACATGGCTCTTTGTTACAGTTGGTGATTTTTTGGGGGGGGAAGATGAGGAAGGCAGGGGCAATAGAGGGACTGGAAATGTTGATGGTGGGGAATGACAGGAAATTCTTCTTTGATAGAAGCACAAAGAACGACAAATCTCAGCTAAAGCTCGACTCAGCGAGCTTACGTATTGAAGTAAATGAAATGATGGCTGCTAGTGGCCATCTTCCGACGTGGAAATGAAGACACAGACTTTTGTCTGTAATGTTCACGGTAAAGTGAAATTTTATCTGCATTTGGAAATTGTACTCTTTGGTTGACTCGAGGGAGATCCCAGGAAAAATTTAGAACAAGATAAGCATTTAAATAACATAGTAAATTATAAACTCTGTGGGGGGAAACACGCTACAGACAATTCATTGGAAGATTTTTGCACAAAAACAATTAGAAGTCGATTCTACCTTTCCATCTCTCCCCAGAATCACTATTCATTAGTTGAAAAGGAATATGGTTTCTAATTAAAATTTATTGGAAATTTAGCCATTGTTCTCATTATATAGAAAATTAAGCTATGTAGTAACTATAGATAAACGCCCTTTGTTTGAAAATATCCCTTTCTCAACCCTCCAAAAATTATTGCGACATCCTTGGAGCCCCCAAAGTTTGGAAGCATGGGGCAGTTGCCAGGTTGGCTTTTGCGAAGGTGTTTATAGCTGCCCTGCAATTGGTCATTTCAGGCCATTTTGTTTATGCTTGGCTAGAGAAAGCTCATTCCCAAACATGAACGCTAGCCCTGAGACACTGAGATCAAATTCATCCTCCATCGGTGGTCGAACTCATTCTTAGATTGCACACAGCTAAATAAGAAGGAGGAAAGGCATGCCTCTCTGTATTTGGGGTTTGAAAATGGAACAGATGTCCTGAGATGTGGAAGGATGTCTGGCAGAGTCCTGAACACTGGACATCACTTTTCAGTTCCACCAACGCCCGCATGAAGTCATGGTCCTCAAGTCTTCATTTGTTTGAGGAACGAGGAGAAGGTATTTTTTACATATTTTCTGGGACCAGTTAAGCAGCAGTGAGACTGGAGTTCCGTATCAGACCCTGATGGTGGTGAAAGACCAGAGCTATTTAGGGGTGGGGCCCTGAGCAAATCGTTTCGACCGCCTAAGCTTTTGGTGCTGTTTCTTAGTCCACAGGAATTGTGGGGGTTTCCCTAAGAGGTAGGAAATGGTGGAGGGGTGGGGAGGGAAGACAGAAGGTGGGATAAGGGGAAGAGAGGCAAGAACCAAACTTAAGATTCCTTCCAAACTAGTTCGCAAATTCAGTCAAGTTTTGAGATTTTTTTCTGGCAGCTCAATGATATAGACCAGTGATTTTCAACTGTGTGCTGTGTCAGGCACACAGCTGCGCTGCAAGAATTTTTAAAACATGTAGCATCTGACTATTTAGTCAGCGGCACTGACCTCTTTTCCTTTAAATTGTCAAATAAAAAAAGTGACAACAGCCAACACAATGATAGCTGTCTGGTGTGAATCGAAATTATACCCTTTTTTTGGTCAGATTGGCAAAAACAATTTTTCTTGATGTGCCGCAGGATTTTAGTAATGTGTATGTGTGCCACGAATTGAAAAAGGTTGACAATGGCTGATGCAGAACTTTTTGCCCACACGATGGCGCTAGCTGTTCAAGAAACAGCCTTGCTAACACCAGAAAGCCCGCTGCGGCACTCCGGAGTTGGTGGGGAATGAGCTGCAGCTGACGTTTAGAGCAATTAATAACGCATTAGAAAATTTACTAACAGGGATAATCAACGTTGAGTTAATTAGAAAGCAATTTCAAGACCGTGGAAGTGGGGTAGAAATGAGTGTGTGGGGATCCTGGCTCTCTACCACCGGTGCGGTGGCAAGTTTGCACACCGCCGAAGACGCTAATCTGGCAATGACCTGTTCCGGTTCTGCTTCGCTGCCAACTTGAGTTTCTCCCCAGGCTAACAGAAGCAAGATGGCTCGGGAGAGAAGGATGCTCTCTTTGCAGTGTGGTGGAAAGGATCTTGTCGTGGGCCCAGGGAGGCTGGGTTTGTAACGTTATTTCTGCTCCTAATTCCCTCCTGTGACATTGAACAAGGGACTTTGTCCTTCCAGGAGACTATTTCTTACCTATAAAATGCATCCATTGGGGCAGATAACCCATAAGTTCCCTTGTAGCTCTCGCATTCAATTCAATGTTAGAAGACGAGAGTTTTGCTAGCTGGAGATACGGATACACGCTTACATTTGTAATCACAATGTCAGTAAACAGCATCTGCTGGATTATGATAAGAGCGCAAAATGCAGTGTTCACACACTCAGACCACAGCGGCAGGAGTAGATTTTGATGGATATCAGTAGCCGGAGCTCTTGGCTGTCTGGGAAGAAATTGAATTTGAAAAGGTCTCTTTAAAAGGGCCTGCAGGGAGCCAAGGGGAATAAGGGGAGGCAGCCTGCTAAGGAGGGGCCGGGTCTCCAGTGGAGAAGTGGATGCAGGGACAGACAGTGGGGTGTAAGTGCCCAGCTGGAGCTGGCCTGTGTCGGGCCTGCTGGCACTTCTAGGATTAACCACAGCTAAGCGCAGCGGGAGGGCTGCGCTCAAGGCTGGAACTTGGCCTTGAGTTGTCCAAACTCTCGTTTGCCCTTTTCATTCTTTCCCGCTTGCTGAATGGGCCAAGATCTGTCAGCAGCGTTTTATTTTTAATTTGCCTGGAACAACGCGGAATTTCAGGCGGCTCTGACTTTGCTGTTTGCTGATGGAAGTCTAAGTGGGCTCCA
>PVJI01026609.1:0-18817 GCA_004026765.1 Micronycteris hirsuta | reverse complement strand
GGGCAATGGGGAGAAGGGTTTTCAGGAATCACTGTAGAGGACACATGGACAGAACTAAGGGGGAGGAGGGAGGTAGGGGGGGTGGGACGGGAGGGGAAGGGAGGGGGGAGGGGAGAGGCTGCAAATAACTGTAATTAAACAAAAAATTAATAAAAAATTAGTAAGATAAAAAAGAAAAATACAAAAATAAACTTTATATTTCATGTACTCACAACTGAAAACCTATTTTGCCCATGCCTATGTGTGTAATACACACAAACACACACATCTTTGCCAGAGCTCTGAGCTACACATTTCTTGGAGAGACTTCAGGAGACATAATGGAAAACAGTGGCTTGAACTGAAAGAACTAAAAAACATTTCAGCTGCTACCTATTTAAGCAAAGACAGTGTCCAAAGTTTGACTCAAGCCAACTTAACTACCAGCTAGAACAAAATAAACACACTTCAAAGGGATGTAAGACAATCAAGTATTTCTATAATAGATTATATGTAATGTACACAACACAATAAAGAACTGGTAGACATATGAAGAAATAGGAAAAAATGATTTGCACTAAAGAAAAAAGCAGTAAATAGAAACTGAACCCAAGATGAAGCAGATTTGGAATTAGCAGGCAATTAGCTAGTATAGTATGTTCAGGGCTTAAATAAAACTCAAGCTATAAAATAACCTGAAAAAAGAAATTATAAAAAGGAATACAAAATCGAATGAAAATTTTATAACTGAAAAAGTATAGTAATTAAGATAATGATATGCTGTATTGATTTAAAGCAGCTTAATGATGGCAGAAGAAAGAATCAGTAAACTTACAGATATATCAATAGAAACAATACAATCTGAAAAACAGAAAATATTTGAAGAAAAATGAATAGAGTACCAGTAACTTCTTGGATAAAATAAAGCTAATATACATGTTATTGGAGTCCCAGAATAATAAGAGAGATGCAATGGAGTAAAACGAAAATGTTTAAAGAAATAAAATTTCTTGAATTTGATGAAAAACATCAATTTACATATTCAAGAAGCTCAGCAGACCCATGCATAATAAATATCAGGAAAATCACATTGAACACATATAGTGAAACTGCTGAAATCAGAGACAAACAAAATTTTGAAAGCACCCAGAGAGAAATAGATTATATACATGAAAACAATGTTACAGATGATACTGATTTTCTAATAAGAAAAAATGGATGAAAAAGGCAATTAAATGTTGTATGTAAAGTAATGAGAGGTTCTGGTCCAGATGGCAGAGAAAGCAGATGATGTACAGTTAAAATTACAGTTAAATTATAGATCATTCAACTTGAATAAACACTTGAAGACTAGCTAAACAGAAGTCATGAGTAATGATATAAAGAAGAAGCCATGGTAGCAGGGCTAGAGATGTGAAACAGCCTGACCTCACATTCATATGTGGCAGTTGAGAGAATGGAGGGATATCTCAGCTTCAGAGGTTCTCCCTGAAGAGTGAGGGGCCTCAGTCTTATGAGCTCCCCAGGTCAGAACACCAGGGCTAGTAAGAGAAGCGCACATAACATCTGACTATAAAAATCAGAGGGGATTCCTCCATTTGACCCTTTGAGATGGAAAGCTGAGGGAAACCCAGGCATCCTCTTAAAGTGTGAGAGACCAAACTCTTGCTCACAGGCACTCACCTTGGTTTTTGACAGAAGGATAGTGGCTCAGGAAACATCAGAAATATACGGGGAGAGACATACCTGACTTTGGTGCAAGGGCTGGACTAACGGCCACCACTATCCTTGTATTGAGACCTTCTCCTGCATTGCCGACAGGTACCATCTTTCCTGTATAAATCTCTCTCCTCACTGGCCAAATGTGAACCTACTTTAGCCTGGTGAATTCTGCTAGTTCAATTCTGAAGACTCCCTGAGACTTTGCCCCAGCCAACTTGCTCACAACCTGAGGATTTTGTTTTTTTCCCAACAGCAACCACTATGCTGCAGTCTTTCTTACAAAAGTATTGAGTAAATCTGGTCAAGCTCAGGGTATTCCAGGTCCATATAGAGAGAAACTGAGTTGTGTGGCTTCAAAGTGAGGACTGGAGAGATAGCTGCCAATGTTTCTGTGTTGAGATGTCCTTTCATATGGTTGACAGATGGCATCTTTCCTGTGACAAACTCTCTCCCTGCCAGCCAAATCTCGACTTGCATTAATTTGGTGAACTTCACTAGCTTAACCCTGATGACTCCCTGAGATCCCACACCACCAAACTTGGCTGCAACAGCAATCAGCTTGGGCCCACAATGCAGTCTTAATTTAAAAAAAATTAAGGAATTTTGTCCAAGTATGGGAGTACCCAGAGAGATGCAGAGAGAAGCTGAGGTGTATAACTCATGGGCAGAAGCTAGATGGACAGGTGTCATTATCCTTGTAGCCTTCTTCTATGGCCAAAAGGCACCATCTTTCCTGTGTTTAGCCCTCCCCTTACCAACAAACTCTGAACCCGCACTAGCCTGGTAAATTCTACTAGTTCCACTTTGATGACTCCCTTAGAGCCACCCAACCCAAGCTGTCGATGGCTGGAAGCTCTTTTGGTGGTGAAGCCAGGGCCTGAGTTACAGTCTTTCTTAAAAAACTCTGGTCAAGTTCAGGAAGATGACAGAGACATACAGGGAGAAACTGAATTGTTTGCCTTTGAAACAAGAACTGGAAAGACAGCTGCTATTGTCCCTATGTTTAGCTTTCCCCCAAGTGGCACCCTCAAAGGGAGGTCTGGGAAAGTACCAGACCTTGCAGAGCAGTTTATATACTGTGGTCTTGGTCAATCCTCCTAGCCAGTTGGACTGAGTTTCTATCACACACACTGATGTGCCAAACAATCAAGGCTCAACTACAACAAAGGAATTCATGCCCACATAAGGAGCACTACCAGAGCACCTGGCTCAGGTGAGTGGGAAAACTGCACTGATGGGTCCAACAGACCATTTAATATGTAAGGATACCCTACCAAGATGGGAAATATACCTAATACCTATGAACAAACATAGAGAGGAAGCCATAATGGAAAGACAATCTAAAATCTCCCAAGTGATTAGGTTCATTCCTATGTATTTTATTTTTCTTATTGCTATATCAAATGGGATTTTTTCATGATTTCTGCTTCTGATATTTCATTGTTGGTATACAAAAATGCCTTTGATTTCTGGATATTGACTTTGTATCCTGCTATTTTGCCAAATTCAATAATCAGGTCGAGTAGTCTTTTGGTGGAGTCTATAGGATTTTCTATGTACACTATCCTGTCATCTGCAAATGCTCATCAACTAATGAATGGATTAAGAAACTATGGTACATTTACACAATGGAATTCTACGCAGCAGAGAGGAAGAAGGAGCTTATACCTTTTGCAACAGCATGGATGGAACTGGAGAGCATTATGCTAAGTGAAATAAGCCAGGCAGTGAGGGACAAATACCATTTGATCTCACCTTTAACTGGAATAAAATCAACAAAAGAAAAAAGTGAGAAAAACATAACCAGAGACACTGAAATTAAGAGCAATCTAACAATAGCCAGAGGGGAGGGGGGAGGGGACTACGGGGAGAAGGGTTTTCAGCAACCACTATAGAGGACACATGGACAGAACCAAGGGGGAGGAGGGAGGCAGGGAAGGGAGGTGGGTTTGGAGGGGGTGGGGGGAGGGGAGAGGATGCAGACAACTGTAATTGAACAACAATAAAGTAATATTGAAAAAAATAAAATCTCCCAAGTGAAACAAAAATAGGAGAACTCTCTAAAAAAAAAAGAAAAAGAAAAGAAAGAAATGAAAGATAGGCAAAAAGTCCTCCAGATATAGAGTTGAAAACAATGATTATAAGGATGCTCAAGAAACTTAGTGAGAACTTCAACAAAGAGATAGTAAGCATAAAAAAGAACATAGAAGCCATAAAAAATAGTCAGAAATGAAGAATACAAAAACTGAAATGAATACACTAGAAGAAATTAGATCAGCAATTTAGAAAGTAGAAGAAAACAACATTTAGAACAGCTAAAAGAAAAATATTAAAAAAATAAGGATAGTTTAAGGGATCTCTTAGACAAAATACATTGTAACAACATTTCCATCATAGGGATACAAGAAGGAAAGAGAGGAAACAAGGGATTGAGAATCTACTTGAAGAAATAATAGCTGAAAATTCCCCAACCTGCTGAAAGAAATGGACATACCAGTCCAAAAGCACCTAGAATCCCAAACAAGACAACACCAAACAGGCCCACAACAAGACATATTATAACTAAAATGGAAAATATTAGACTTCCAGCCAGGATGCAGGCATAGGTAGATATGTTTTACTTCCTCATACAACCAAAAGAAGGATGATAACAAATTTAAAAACAAAAAACAACCAGAACTGCCAAAAGATTGAACTGTATGGAAGACTGACAACCAAGGAGTTAAAGAAGAAATATTCATCCAGACACGTATGAGGGGCAGAGAGGGGAATCCAGAACAGAGAGGATACATGGCAAGGTGGTGGAGCAGGCAGGCCAGGCAGAAGGTGGAGGACCAGGTGGTCCTAAATTCACATGTGGATAAGCCAAGAAGAACAACTGGGGAGCGAGACAGACCATGCAACCCAGGATTCCAGCATGGGAAACAAGCCTCCTTCTGGCTATAAAAACCTGTGGGGGTTGTGACAATAAGACAAGATCCTCCCTCATAGGAGAGACCCATGGAGTCCTACAAAATATACAAGCCAACCCACTTGGGAATCAGCACCCGAAAGTGCAAAATCCACTTGTGGGAAACAAGGGAAGTGACTGAAAGTGGAGCAAGAGCTGGGCAAGCAGTATTGTTCACTCTCTAAACCCTCCCCAACATACAGTGCCACATGCAGCAAAGTTGGTGGCCCTGCCTTGGTGAATACCTAAGGCTCTGCCCCTTATAATAGAATAGCTGCACTGAGACAGAAATACGGCCCACATGAAAGAACAAATCAAAACTCCAGAAAAAGAACTAAGCCACAAGGATATAGCCAATTTATCAAATGCATAGTTCAAAACACTGGTAATCAGGATGCTCAAAGAAATGATTGAGTACGGATACAAATAGAGGAAGAAGTGAAGACTATGCAAAGTGAAATAAAGAAAAATATACAGAGAACCAACAGTGAAGGGAAGGAAACTGAGACTCAGTCAACAATTTGGAACAGAAGGAAGAAACAAGAATTCAAAAAAATGAGGACACGCTTAGGAACCTATGGGACAACTTTAAATGTTCCAACATCCAAATCATAGGGGTGCCAGAATGAGAAAAAGAAGAGTAAGAAATTGAAAACTTATTTGAAAAAATAACAAAGGAAAACTTCCTCAGTCTGGTGAAGGATATAGACTTCCATGACGTCCAAGAAACTCAGAATCCCAAAGAAATTGGACCCAAGGAGGAACACGGAAAGGCACATCATAATTAAATTACCCAAGATTAAATATAAGGAGAGAATCTTAAAAGCAACAAAAGAAAAGGAGACAGATACCTACAAAGGAGTCCCCATAAGACTATTGGCTGATTTCTCAAAAGAAACCTTACAGGCAAGAAGGCCCTGGAAAGTATTCAAAGTCATGAAAGGCAAGTACCTCCAATCATCCAAGATTACTCTATCCAGCAAAGCTATCATTTAGACTAGAAGGGGAGAAAAAGCGCTTCCGAGATAATGTCAAGTTAAAGGAGTTCATCATAACCAAGCCCTTATTATATGAAATGTTAAAAGGACTTATCTAAGAAATAGAAGATCAAAACTATGAACAGTAAAATGAAAACGAACTCACTTCTATCAACAACTGAGCCTATAAAACAGCAAAAACAAACTAAGTAAACAACTAGAATAGGAACAGAATCACAGAAATAGAGATCACATGGAGGGTTATTAGTGGGGAGGGGGAGGGAGAGAATGGAGGAAAAGGTACAAGGAATAAGAAGCATAATTGGTAGGCATAAAATAGACAGGGGAAAGTTAAGAATAGCATAGGAAATGGAGTAGCCAAAGAACTTATACATACAACCCAAGGAAAAGAACTAAGTGTGTGGAATGCTGGTGGGAGGAAGGGTGCAGGGTGAGGGGGATAAATGTGAGAAAAAAATTAGACAACTCTAATAGTATAATAAATAAAATATACTAAATAAATAAAATGGAAATGATTAAAGACAAAGAAAATCATAAAAACAACAAAAGAAAGGCAGTTACTTACCTACCAGGGAGCTCCCAAAATATTGTCTGCTGATGTCTCCATAGAAACTTTTCATTCCAGAAAGGACTGGACAAATTTTTGAAAGCGATGCAAAGCAAGGATCTAGAACCAGTACAACTCTATTCAGCGATAACTATCCAGCAGTGTGCTGATACCATTTCAATGATTTTAGATGATGTAGATATTGTAGCTTTAGGATGTGTTTTGTTTAAGCTACATAAAAACAATACTAATTTTTCCATTCCTTGCATCCTTTGAAAAGAATAAAACATTATTTTGGTCACACACTAAAAAAAAAAAAAAAACCCAAAAACTAAAGGGAAAATAAACACCTTTTAAGACAAGAAGAAGCAAAAAGAGTTCATTACCACAAAAACAGTATTAAAAAAATGTTAAAGGGAATTTTTTTAAGAAAAAGAAAGGAAAAGGGGGACCGTAAATATGAATAGTAAAATGGCACCAATTAACTTGGCAAAAACTAAAAGCTTTCCCACTAAGATCAAGAATAAGGCAAGGATGTCCACTTTCACAACTTCTGTTCAACATAGTATTGGAAGTCCTAGCCAAGGAAATCAGACAAGAAAAATAAATAAAAGGCATCCAAATAGGAAAGGAAGACACAAAACTGTCATTGTTTGCAGATGACATGATAGTGTACATAGAAAATCCTATAGACCACCAAAAAACTATTTAACCTAAAAAGTGAATTTGGCAAAACAGCAGGATACAAATTCAATATTCAGAAACCAAAGGCATTTTTATACACCAAGAGTGAAATATCAGAAACAGAAATCAGGAAAAAAATCTCATTTGATATAGCAACAAAAAAATAAAGTACCTGGGAATAGACTTAACCAAGGAGATTAAAGACCTGTACTCAGAAAACTATACGACACTGAAGAAAGAAAAGAAGGAAAACACAAACAAAGGAAGCATGTACCATGCTCATGGATTGGAAGAATTAACATAATCTAAATGTCCATATTACCGAAAGCAATTTATAGATTCAATATGCTCTCTATTAAAATAACAGTGACATATTTCACAGATATAGAGCAAACATTTCAAAAATTTATATGGAACCATAAACAATTCCAAATAGCTGCAACAATTTTGAGAAAGAAGAACACAGCAGGAGGGATCACAATACCTGATATCAAATTGTATTACAAGGCCACTGTAATCAAAACAGCCTGGTACTACAATAAAAACAGACATGCAGACTAATGGAACAGAGTAGGGATCCCAGAAATAAACCCAAGTCTCTCTGGTCAAATAATATTCAACAAAGGGGGAAGAAGCATAAAATGGAGTAAAAATATCCTCTTCACCAAATGGTGTTGGGACATCTGGACAGCAACATGCAAAAAAATGAAACTCGATCATCAACTTACACTATACCCAAAAATTAATTCAAGATTTAAATAAAAGTCATGACAACATAAAGGTCCTAGAGAGGAACATAGACAGGAAAATCTCAAGTATTCCACACAACAATATTTTCATCAATATGTTTCCTAGAGCAAGGGGCATAAAGGAAAGAATAAACAAATGGGACCTCATCAAAATAAAAATTTCTGTACAGCTAAAGAAAATAGTATTAAAATGAAAAGAGAAGCAGCCATAAGGGAAAGCATATTTGCCAATGATACCTTGGACAGGATTTGATCTCCAAAATATATAAAGAACTCACAAGACTCCACTCCAGGAAGACAAAAAAAAAAAACCAATAAAAAATGGGCAGAGGACTTGAACAGACACTTCTCCAAGGAGGACATACAGAGGGCCCAAAGACATATGAACAGATGCTCAGCATCACTAGCCATCAGAGAGATGCAAATTAAAACCACAATGAGATAGCACTTCACAAAGGTGGGAATGACCATCATAGACAAATCAACAAACAACAAGTGTTAGAAAGGATGTGGGGATAAGGGAACCCTAGTACACTGTTGGTGGGAATGAAGACTGGTGCAGTGACTGTGGAAAACATCATGGAATTATTAAAGAACAAAAAGTGGATCTGCCTTTTGACCTGGCAAGTCCATTGCTGGGACTATACCCTCAATTATCCTGAAACATCAGTTCAAAAGAACCTATGTATCCCAATGTTCACTGCAGCACAATTTGTAATGGCCAAATGCTGGAAGCAAACTAAGTGTCATCAGTAAATGAGTGGATCAAAAATTATAGTATATTTACAGGATGGAATATTATACAGCAGAAAGAAAGGAGCTCCTCCCCTTTGCAACAGCATGGATAGATCTGGAGAGCATTATGCTAGGTGAAATAAGCCAGGCATTGACAGACAAATACCATATGATCTCACACATAAGTGGAATCTAATCAATAAAACAAAAAAAAAAAACAAAGTATAACCAGAGACATTGAAATTAAGAACAAACTGCCAATAACCAGGAGGTAGATGGGTGGGATAACGGGGGAGGAAGGGGGAAGGGTTTTCAAGAACATGTGTAAAGGACACATGGACAAAAGAAAAGGAGGGTAGGATCAAAGGTGGGAAGTGGGGATGGTTGGGGTGGGGAGAGTGGTGGGGAGAAAATGGAGACAACTGTACTTGAACAACAATAAAAATATGGAAAAAATGTCAATAACTATGTACCTATCAATAATCACTTTAATTATAAAGGGGTTAAATACTCCAGTAAAATATACAGGGTGGCTGAGTAGATAGACCCATACATAGTATGCTGTCTTCAAGAGACTCATGCCAGATCAAAAGACTCACACAGACTAAAAGTAAATGGATGGAAAAAGATATTTCATGCAATGGAACAAGTGAAAAATCTGGGGTAGCAATGCATATATCAGACAAAACAGACTTTAAAACAATGGCTATAATAAAAGACAAAAAGAAGATTACTTAATAATAAAAGGATCAACCAAAGAAAAGGATATAATCCTTGTAAACATTTGTGCATTTATGCATAAGAGCACCTAAATATAGAAAGCAAATATTTATGAATATAAAGGAAAGACTGACAGTAATATAGCCATCATAGGCATAAGGGACTTTAGTATATTATACATGAAATCCACAAGGAAACAGTGGCCTTAAGAGGCACATTACATGAGGTGGATTTAATTGATATTTTCAGAATATTTCATCCCAAAGTAGCAGAATATGCATTCTTTTCAAGAGCACATAGAACACTGTCCAGGAGAGCCCACATGTTAGACCATAAAACAAGTCTCGATAAATTTAAGAATATTGTAATCACATCAAGAATCTTCTCCTAAGAAAATGATGTGAAACTAGAAGTCAACTAAGAAGGAAAAAGAAATTATTATAACAAAACATTAGACAATTTTGAAGAAATGGATACATTTCTTAAAACATACTATCTTCCAAGACTGAATCAAGAAGAGACAGAAAATCTGAGCATAGTTTACTACCAATGAAATCAAATTAGTAAGTAAAAAAACTGCTAACAAAGAGAAGTCCTGAATTGGAAGGCTTCAAAGGTGAATTTTATCAAATATTCAAAGAAGAATTAACACCTATCCTTGTCAAACTTAAAAAAAAATATCAAGAGATGGCAAGGCTCCTAAGCTCATTTAATGAGGCTAATATCCTCATTGGCTGATATCCTTAATAAACGTAGGTGTAGCACTTTTCAGTAAATATTAGCAAGCCAAATAAAGCAATACATTAAACAGATAATACCCAATGATCAAGTGGATTTATTTCTGAGATTCACAATTGGTACAATATTTGCAAATTAATTAATGGCATATACCACATAAACAAAATGAAGGGAAAAAATCATATCAGGAGATGCAGAGAAAACATTTGACAAACTCTAGCATCCATTTATGATAAAAATTCTCTGAAAAGTAGAAATAAAGTGAACATCAACATAAAAAAGGGCCAGATATGACAAACCCACAGTTAAACATTATACTTAATGAGGGAAAGCTAAAAAAGTTTTCTTTAACATTAGGAACAAGACAAAGTTGTCCACTTTCTCTACCTTTATTCAACATAGTATTGGATGCCCAAGCCCCAACAACAAATAAGAAAAAAATAAATAAAAGCATCCAAATTGGAAAGGAAGAAGTAAAACTATCATTCATATTTGAAGATGACATGATACTATATACAAGGGGTGACCCCCAAAACATAATTTATTTATTAAAAATTGTGTATTTATTCTTATATGTTCAAATTTCAGTCAGTTTTAAAGTACTCTCCATTTGATGAAATACACCTATTGAGACATTTTTCCACTGTTCAAAACAGTTTTGAACTCGTTGATTTTGATGCTTTTTAGTGATTCTGCCATTTTCTGTTTCACCTCTTCTACATCTGAAAAATATTTCCCTTTGAGGACTTTCTTCATCCTGGGAAACAAACAAAGTCACTCTTGGTGAGATTGGGTGAATAGGGAAGATAGGGCATGGGGGTCATGCCATTTTTGGTCCAAAGCTGCAGAATGCTCAGTGCAGTGTGGGTAGATGTGTTATCATGAAGTGGGCAAAGGTGTTGAGTATTAAAAAAAAATCACTGAATGAAATGCAGCCTCTCACAACAATGCCAGCTGGTGCACCAATACAAACTTCACTTGGCAGGGGAAGCCTGTACTATAAGGGGCCCATCCTCCCGAAGATAATTGTGTTTTTCGGGGGGTCCCCTCTCATGTAGAAAGCCCTAAAGAATCCACTAAAACTACTAGAACTAATAAATAAATTTAGTAAAGTAGCAGGATATGAAATAAATATTCAGAAATAAGTTAAAGTTTTATACACAAATAATGAAATATGAGAAAAAGAAACTAAGATATCAACCATATTTAAAATTGCATAATTTTAATACCTGGGAAATAAAATAATAAAATAATAAAATAATAAAAAATAATAAAATATCTGGGAATAAATGTAAATGAGGAGGTAAAAGACCTATACTTGAAAAATTATAAGACACTGAAGAAAAATTTGAGAATACACAAATAAATGGAAACATATACTATATTCATTGATCAAAAGAATTCATATCATTAAAATGCCTATAGTAACCAAAACAATCTATAGGTTCAGTGCAGTCCCTATCAAAATACCAATATCATTTTCACAGAGCTAGAACAAATAATCCTAAAATTTGTATGGAATTACAGAAGTAATAGCCACAGCAATCTTGAGTAAAAGTACAAGGTTGGAGGGTTCACACTACACAATGTCAAATTATACTACAAGGCTACAATAACTTAATTAAGACAGTATGATATTGGCATAAAAATACACATAGATCAATGGAACAGCACGAAGAGCCAAGAAATAAACCCATGCTTACACAATCAATTGATATATGGTAAAGGAAGCAAGAATGTAAAATGGTGTAAAGACAGTCTTTTCAATAAATGTTGTTGGAAATATTGGACAGATACACACAAAATAAATGAAAGTAGAACACCTTCTTATACCATATATTAGAATAAACTAAAAAAGGATTAAAAACTTAAATGTAAAAACTGAAACCATATAACTCCTAGAAGAAAACCTAAGCAGTGAAATCTGACATTATTCTTAGTAATGTTTTGTTGTTGTTGTTGCTTTGTTTGTTTTTCTGACACATCTCTCTGGCAAGAGAAATGAAAAAAATAAACAGATGGGACTACTTTCAACTGAAAGTTTTTTGCATAGCATAGAAAAGGAACACACCAACAACCAAACAAGAAAACTAACTGAGTGGAGGAAAATGATTTGCCAATAATACATATGGTAAGGGGTTAATAGCCAAAATTTATAAAGAACTCATACAATTCAACACCAAAAAAACTAAGTCCAATTTAAAGTGGTCAGAAGACCTTAATAGACATTTCTCCAAAGAGAATGTATACATGGCCAAAGAGACATAAGAAGAAGCTAGCATCACTTATAATCAGAGAAATGCAAATTAAAAACACAATGAGATATCACCTCCAGCCTGTTATAATGTCTAATATCAATAAATCAACAAGCAGCAGGTGTTGGCGAGGATGTGGAGAAAAGGATCCCTAGTGTACCTTTTCTGGGACTGCAAATTGGTTCAGTTACTGTGAAAAACAGTGTAGAAGTTCCTCAAAAAATTAAAAATAAAACTTCCTATGACTCAGCAATTCTACTTCTGGGAATATATCCAAAGAAATTCAAACACTCTCAAAAAGTTATATGCACTTCTATATTTGTTGCAATGTATTTACAAAGCCAAGACATGGAAGCAATTCAAGTGCCCTTCAATAGAGGATTAGATACAGAAGATGTTGCATGTATATACAGTGGAATATTACTCAACCACTAAAAATGAATGAATTCTTACCATTTGCATACAACAGCATGGATGGACCTAGAGGGTATTGTGCTAAGTGAAATAAGTCAGACAGAGAAAGACAAATACTATATGATTTCACTTGTATGTGGAATCTAAACAAAATAAACAAAAAAAGATAGAAACAATCTCATCTTCTGTCATTAACCTGATGTTTAAGTGGTTAATATGAAGAATATTGAAGAGATAAATGTTAGTATTATCATACACAGAATATTTTTTTCTAAATAAACAGATTAAGACCTTTTAAAAAAGTATTATGTGTCCTTACCCATTTAAAGAATCTATAACTAAAGTCAAAATTAGTAAAGTATTTCATAGTCTTTTCTTTACCTAGCTCACAGGTTTTCTATTGTAACCCTAAGATTCTCCACTAGAATCACCTGGGAATTAAGAAATTGATCTGATTTGGGTGGGACCAAGGCTTTTACACAGAATCTTAAATATTTAACAGAGCTAAATTTTAGGTATGGTGATTAGAGTATTTATAATAGAGAAAGATTGAAAATAATGTAATGTTCCTACTTAAAACAGAGGTATTATTTTTAAAGTTTCCATAGCATGTTCTTTATATATTCTTTGCTCAAATATAAAGTTGGCTGAATTAGATTTTCCTTATGAGTATGTGTGAAACATAACATGCCCAAGAGAGAAAAAGAGAGATAGAGGTGAAAGAGAGAGACAGAGAGGCAGAGAAGGTTTTAGCACCAGTGCCATTGTCTAGGATTCCTCTTAAAATGAATTTGGATGCTGAATTCAGAGGTGGCTCACCTTGCCTGTCCAGACTTCCTGAGCTGCCTGTTAGAACTCAAACACACTGAAGGAAGAATAAGTGAAAAATGGGCATATGTCACAATTATCTTCAACTCTGGGGCACAAAAGTCTAGTTCTAAAACCAAAATGCTACTAAAAATGGAGCAGATGATAACCCAGCACTTTTGGCAGCTTGATCAAAAGAAGAACTAGGTGTGGTTAAATTTATCAAAAACAAAACAAAACAAACAACAATGGATTTTTTTTCATATTTAAAAGGGTTGTGGCAGAGAAATGCTCTTTTAGACTTTCGTCATCCTCTCCTGGGACTGGGCCTGAATCTATAGGACAAGATAAGTCCTGAAGTTGCCCATTAAGGCCTGTCATCATTTGTGTTTTTCAACTGAATTCAGAGAAATACAAAACATCACACCTGGAAATTTAGTATTGATCCATTCTCTCCACATTTTAAAGTGGAGTAGTTTAGGCCCAGGAAACTCCTGTGACCAAATACAGTCTGATATGGTTCCAGCTGAGCCCACCATCCACCATGCACTGCATCCTCGCATCGACAGCCCTCAGAGTGGTTATCTCCTAACAAAACCCAGTCCAGTACAACCAAGCCAAAACACGAAAAAGGAAGGAAACCCTGTGAACACAGGACAAATTCTGTCATCTGAGTTTTAAGATACCTGTAGTGAAAATCTCCTGTGAGCCAGGCTTTCCTACCTCAAGAATGAGCAAAACAGACTCAATGTCTGGCTCAGTCTACCTTTCTGCTGTCTTAAGATTTTTAGGAATCTATTAAAAAAAAAAAACAACTAATTTAAAACACACACAGCTGATAAGGTTGAATTTTAATTGTTTGTTAGAATCTGGAGAGGACTCAGGAGTTTTAGTGTCATAGTCCTGTCAAAAATTGATGTAAATCAAGTCTGTGCAGAGACTGAATCAGGATACAAAAGGAGAAATATTTCATTAAAAAAAGAAGACAATCTGAGGTACTATTGAGCAGTTGAGTGGCTGAGAAAGTTTAGACCTTAGAAGAAATACGAATACACATGAAATACCCAACAGAAGAAGTCTTCTCACACCTGCATTTTTTGAGGAATTCTATTTAGTAATAAATCAAATATTTCAGTTTTTTTCTATTCTATTCTATTCTATTCTATTCTATTCTATTCTATTCTATTCTATTCTATTCTATTCTTTCTAAATTTTGACAGTTAAAAAACTTGAAGCTTCAGTTGCAAATTTATTTTTCTAAGACATATCTTAGAAACTGTAATATCTTCATAATACCACTGTTCTTTAAGGAAAAAAGGGCATGTTAATTTGTTAAGAAAAAGATAAGTATAGTGAAGGAAAAGAAAGAAAAAGTGTCTGCAAAAACCTAATGCCATGTAAAAAAGAAAGCAAAAAGGAAAAGAAAGGAAGAGACATATTTTTGTGTGTTTTGAATGATAATAAAAATACTTGCAAGGAGAAAAAAAAATATATAGTAGGTGTTGGTTTCCTTCAAAATAATCTTATACTAAGGTGTAAAATTGTACATGGCTTGGAGAAGTTTGCCGATTCTCAGGCATTCAATTGGTCATGGGTAAACAAGTTAGTATAAACAAATTGAATAAAAATATGTCATCTATTTTCCCCCATGAAATTGAAGAGAGTTATAAAAGTACACTTTTAATTTAATGTCTGTGACATAACAGTGGTGTATTTCACCTAATATCAAGCTGGATCACTGTGACAGAATTTGCTAGTCAACATCATGCTGCATTATGTACTAGAGAGATTACGCCTCTTCCTCATTTAGCTGGAAGATGTTAATTAGCAGACAAGTGCTCTCCTGATACTTATGGAGGGAGCAAAATAGGAGATCAAGTGTTTCCTACTCTTTATAAATAACTGTCTGCAAATGCATGGGTCTGTCAGGATTCCAGAAGAAAGTGAACATTTCACAGCTGTTGAAGCACTGCTTCTTTGACCGTGAAATCTGCATCTTATTGTGGTATTCAAATTATTTAGCAAGTGCCACATTACTTATAGGTATGAATTGCACAAATTAATCTCATAAATAATTCATTTGGAGGACTATGAATTAATAGTAGACCACAATGAAATAAAAATTGATTTTTTCAAAGCTGATATTGAATATAATTTTGAGTTACATTTGATTTTGTTTTTATTTTTTAATTTTTTAATTTCAATATTATTTGGTATTGGTTTCAAGTGTGCAGCATAGTGGTTAAAATCCTATACTTTACAAAGTGATCCCCTAATATTTCCAGTATCCACATGGCACCATGCATAGTCATCACATATTACTGAGTGTAATTCCTATACTGTTCTTTACATCCTTGTGACTATTTTGTAAGTACTCATTTATATTTCTTCCTCCCTTCACTGCTTGCACTCATTTCCCCAATGGACCACCCTATTTGTTCACTTATTTTGTTATTTCAATTCCACATACAAGTGAAACAATATGGTATTTATCTTTCTGATTGACTTATTTTACGTAATAAAATGCCCTCTAAGTCCATTCATGCTGCCGTAATGGTAAATTTTTATTCTTTTTTAATAGCTGAGTAATATTCTATTGTATATATGTACCATGTCTTGTATATGCAATCATCTATCGAAGGGCATTTGGGTTACTTTCATACCTTGGCTATTGTAAATATGGTTGCAATGAACATAGTGGGACCTATATTTTTTCAAAATAATGTTTTAGTTTTTTTCAGATATATACCATAAGTAGAATTGCTGTGGCACAAAGAAGCTTCATTTTAATTTTTTGAGGAAACTCCATACTGTTTTCCATAATGGACAGATCAATCTACATTCCTGCTAACAGTGATTGAGGGTTCCACTTTCTCTACATCATTTTCAATACTTGTGGTTTTTGGATTTATTGAAAAGAGCAGTTTTGATAGGCGTAAAATGCTATCTCATTGTAGTTTAACTTGCATTTCTCTGAAGATTAGTGATTTTTTAAAATTACTTTATAGTGTTGGATTACAGTTGTCTGCATTTTGCCCTCCCCCGTCCACCTCCCCCCAGCCAAACCCACGTCCCTCCCTTGCCTCCACCCTCACCCTTGGTACTGTCCATGTGTCCTCTATAGTGGTTCCTGAAAACCCTTCTCTCCACTGTCCCCTCCCCACTCCCCTCTGGCTATTGTTAGATTGTTCTTAATTTCAATGTTTCTGGTTCTATTTTGTTTGCTTTTTTCTTTTGTTAATCATGTTCCAGTTAAAGGTGAGATCATACGGTATTTGTCCCTCACCTTCTGACTTATTTCACTTAGTATAATGCTCTCCAGTTCCATCCATGCTGTTGCAAAGGAGTTTATACCTTATTTCTCTCTGCTGCATATAATTCCATTGTGTAAATGTGCCATAGTTTTTTCATTCACTCATTTGCTGATGGGCACTTAGGTGGGTTCCAGCACTTGGCTATTGTGAATTGTGCTGCTATGAACACTGGGGTGCATAGGTTCCTTTGGATTGATATTTCAGGGCTCTTAGGGTATAATCGCAGCAGTGGAACTGCTGGGTCAAAAGGCAGTTCCATTTTAGTTCTCTGAGGAAATTCCATGCTGTTTTCCACAGTGGCTTTGCCAGTCTGCATTCCCACCAACAGTGCATTCGGGTTCCTTTTTCTCCACATCCTCTCTAACACTGGTTCTTTGTTGATTTGTTTATGATGGCCATTCACATCTTTGTGAAGTGGTATTTCATTGTGGTTTTAATTTTCATCTCTCTGATGGCTAGTGATGCTGAGTATCTTTTCATATGTCTCTGGGCCCTCTGTATGTCCTCCTTGGAGAAGTGTCTGTTCAAGTCTTTTGCCCATTTTTAATTGGGTTTTTGTTTCCCTGGAGTGGAGTCTTGTGAGTTCTTTATATATTTTGGACATCAAACCATTGTCTGAAATATCATTGGCAAATATGTTTTCCCGTATAGTTGGTTCTCTTTTCATTTTAAGGCTGATTTCTTCAGCCCCGCAGAAGCTTTTTATTTTGATGAGGTCCTATTTGTTTATTCTTTCCTTTATGTCCCTTGCTTTAGGGGACATATCAGTGAAGATCTTGCTGTGTGGAATGTCTGAGATTTTCCTGACGATGTTTTCCTCTAGGACTTTTATGGTGTTATGACTTATATTTAAATCATTTATCCACCTTGAATTTATTTTTGGGTATAGTGTAAGTTGGTGCTCAAGTTTCTTTTTTTTTGCATGTAGCTGTCCAGATTTCCCAACACCATTTGTTGAAGAGGCTATTTTACTCCATTTTATTCTTCTGCCCCCTTCATCGAAAATTAATTGGCCATAGAGACTTGGGTTTATTTCTGGGCTCTCTATTCTGTTCCATTGGACTCTCTGTCTGTTTCTATGTCAGTACCAGGCTGTTTTGATGACAGTGGCCTTGTAATACAGTTTGATATCAGGTATTGTGATCCCTCCTGCTGTGTTCTTCTTTCTCAAAATTGCTGCAATTATTCGGGGTCATTTATGGTTCCATATAAATTTCTGAAATGTTTGTTCTATATCTCTGAAATATGTCATTGGTACTTTAATAAGGATTGCATTGACTCTCTAAATTGCTTTGAGTAATATGGCCATGTTGATAATGTTAATTCTTCCAATCCACAAGCATGGTACATGCTTCTATTTATTTGTGTCTTCCTTAATTTCTTTCTTCTGTGTTGTATGGTTTTCTGAGTACAGGTCTTTTATCTCCTTGGTTAGGTTTATTTCTAGGTACTTTATTTTTCTTCTTGCTATACCAAATGGGATTTTTTTTGCTGATTTCTATTTCAGATGTTTCATTGTTGGTGTATAAAAATTCCTTTGATTTCTCAGTACAGTGATCCTTCACCTATCGCAAGAGTTACATTCCAGAGACCCCCACGATAGCTGAAAATCCACAAAGTAGTGACGTTATATTAATTTTATTATTTGCATATATTTTAAGGCTTTATAAACCCCTCCCACATTACTACAAACCTTTCACACTCTCTTATTAACCTTTCCCATACTCTTATAAACACTTCATAGACTCTTAAACCTACACAATTTTAACAAAATATAAAATGCTATATGGGTACTCACCAGTGAAGTATACTACAAATTGAATGATGAAGATCATGAATTATGTAGCTATGCAGAACTGATGGTGTTGAAGGTGATGACGATGAGATGAATGTACTGCACAACCAAGAAGAGCATTACAGCTCTTCTGAAGGCACCACTTCATCAGGTTCACCCTTCACCCTGGGCCATAACTTCTTTTTTTTTTATTAATTTTTTTTTGTTTAATTACAGTTATTTGCAGCCTCTTCCCTCCCCCCTCCCTTCCCCTCCCATCCCACCCCCCCAACCTCCCTCCTCCCCCTTAGTTCTGTCCATGTGTCCTCTACAGTGATTCCTGAAAACTCTTCTCCCCATTGTCCCCTCCCCCCTCTCCCCTGTCTATTGTTAGACTGTTCTTAATTTCAGCGTCTCTGATTATGTTTTGC
>PVJI01026608.1:0-18802 GCA_004026765.1 Micronycteris hirsuta | reverse complement strand
TTTAAAGGCAATTATAATAGAAGCCATTTGTAGAGTGTATATTGTATAATTTCACTCCTATTACTATAGCAAATAAAATGTAATCTGCTTAGTGTAGTACGATGCAACAGGTACTCAGTACATATATCTTGCATGTGATAAGAATTTTAGAGCCATTCAGACTGGCTAAGTTCCAAATAAGCAATGCCTTTTTTTTTTTGACAGTAAAAGAATATTTAAATTATTTCAGTAAAATCATTTTTCCTCTTGTGGACTCTTTTTTTAAAAAAATATTTTATTTATTTATTTTTAGAGAGTGGGGAAGGGAGAGAGAAAGAGAGAGAGAGAAGCATCAATGTGTGGTTGCCTCTCACGTGGCCCCCACTGGGGACCTGGCCTGGGAATCTGCCCTGACTAGGAATCGAACCGTGACCCTTGGGTTCACAGCCTGCGCTCAATCTACTGAGCTACACCAGCCAGGGCCTTTTATGGACTCTTTTGAAAAGTCTCATACAATTATAAAAAGAGAGAAAAAAGTTGAACTATCAAGAAACTGACCGCACTGACAAGGTAGGGCACTGCAGGATGGAATAACGCATCTTCACAGTGTTGTTAGTGAATCTGAGTCTAGGCTATGTCCGCTGTGTCCCACTGATTAATAAGTATTTAACAGTTCCTCCATCAATGAACACTAGTTGCGGTAACACTAGAATAGTAGAAAGATGGGGTAATAGATTTCCCCAAGTTCACATTAGTCAAAAGTAATCTTTAATTCTATATCCGGGCTAGTAGGTCTGTCAGAGAAAGTAAACGATCTTAGAACATCGATGAAAGCTATGGACCTTCTAGAAAAATGCACACAGGCACACACAGTTGATTTCAGGAGGCCCAGGAACCCACTATAACACGTCTCCGACCCTCAACCTGAGAACCCTGCACTGTGGTAATAGATGCAACTTTGGAGATTTGTATTTTAGATGGAGAACCTCTGGATTAGAGTCAGTTATCAGAAGTGTTTATAGAAACGTGAAAGCCTAAATCAGATACTGTGTATGATTTAACCCCCATTCTAAAGAACAATAATGAGGCCTTATTTATATGTTTTAGTGATGTCAGAATTTAACAATTAGGCTAAGACAAGATTAGTTATTAAATTCTTCCATAAATCTATTTGCTTTGACATGATTAATTAGTGTAGTGATTTCCATATCTGGAAAGGATTTCTGAAATGCACATTTTTAGATGCCTTCCTAGAAATTTTGATTAAGTAGTTCTGGGGTAGAGTTCAGAAATTGGCATTTTAAAGTAGTCACCCTTTATCATTCTCTAGAGCCAACAGAGGTCAGTTTTGGGGACTCATAAGTTGACAGTATAGTTGCGATCTGCTCTTTATGGTAGGTTGGTAATAATTGTTCATAACGTGCAGTATATAGTAAATGCTAGGTTTTTTTTAAATAAAGATTTTATTTATTTATTTTTAGAGAGAGGAGAAGAGAGGGAGAAAGAGCAATGTATGGTTGCCTCTCACATGGCCCTCACTGGGGACCTGGCCTGCAACCCAGGCATGTGCCCCGACTGGGAATCGAACCGGGACCCTCTGGTTCCCAGCCCGCGCTCAATCCACTGAGCTACACCAGCCGGGAAAATGCTAGCTTCTAATGGAGGAGAGGTAGACATGAAGCAAGAATTTGAGACAAATGATAAAATTAGGGGTTCTAAGGTCCTGGAGCTTCCATAAGATTGTGGATTAAGTGGCAGTTCCCAAGAAGACCCTCCCAAGATTTCCACCCTAACTCAGGACCATGGCAGCCGACATGCCTCTCTCCAGATGAGGGCAATCCTAGCATTTTTCTCACAGGAAGGGCCAGCTGTCTGTCTGAACTCAGCCTCATTAACACACTCGAGGAGAAGATGACAGGTCTTTCAGAAAGCCTCCCTTTGTTCTCCTTGGCAAGATGTGAAGAAAAGTTCCTAACAGGAGGACAGAAACAAAAACACCAGGAGACCAGGAAGCACTGGACTTCAGTAAATTTGAAACTGTCAAGTTCAATGTCAACAGGATGGAGCACTGATATTAGCTAATATTTATTGAGTATTTATCATGTACTGCTGCTTTCTGGGTTGAGCACTTAACATTATTGTAGTTACTTGATTGCACAAGAACCCTCTAGGGTAGGTATCTTTATTTTACAGAAAATGGCGGCTCAGAGAGTTTAAATAAAAGGCTCAGAGTGACATGGCTGCTAGGCTACAGGACCCAAGTCTGGAGACAGCCTGCCGCAGGGCCTGTACTCTCACCCACTGTCTGACCAGAGCTGGTCACCTCCCGCCAACAGCACCACCATCGTTGCGAACACAGGGAACAACACTCTAAGCCAGGCAGTAATCTGTGTTCTCTTCCCATAACTCACTCTCAGAGCTACAAGTCAAACAAGTGCTGTTATTGTCCCATTCTACAGATGAGGCACAGCGAGGGACAAGGCGGTTCCTAGCCAGCGCCATGAAGCTGGTTGGTGGCAGAGCTGAGGTGCAGACCCAGGCAGTTGGGCTGCAGGGTCACACTCTTGTCCTTGATGCTCCATCCAGAGTTTTTGTGGAAGCATCATGTCTGTGGTTAAATGACAACAGTTTGTGGTGACTCCCCAAGGAGTCTCTGTTTCATTGAGCGGAAGATGTGCTGCTTATACATTCTTAAGTTTACCCATCCTTTTTCTTGAACTTAATGTTTTTAAAAACTCATTGATTTGGTACGCCCTAATAATCCTTTTCAGATTGTCTCCTGCTGTGAAAAAACTGTTGAGCTCTTGATTATTTTAGCATAGGGCCTTAATATTCTTCAAACCAAGGATCAGCACTGATTACCTTTCAAAGAAAAAGTTTCTTTGAGAGCCTTGGCACAAAGAACTCATTTTATTGAAACCTGACCTTGTATTATGTTGGATTGGCTGTGTTGCTTTCATATGTTTCAACTACATGGCCTTCTGCATCGCTGGGCAGAAGTCATTGAAGGTGGGGAGAAGGTTGATGCCCGGCAGGCAGGGAGCTCAAGTGCCTGAAATGGCTTTTGATGTCTCACAGGAACACGTATCACATCCTGCTCATCCTTCCTTGATTTCTGATAAAGGCTAGGCTGGTCATGGGCGAGCAGCTCAGGACACTGGAATGGGTAGCCCCTTGACCAAATATTCTGGGACAAGGGATCCACCAAAGAGCTTATTTTCAATAAATGCATTATTATAACAATTCAAAGCATGTGTTTATTTTAGAAGTCTACTATGAACCACTTTTATAAGGAAGATTGGATGTTTGTTCCTTTTTCGACATGGGGAGACAAACTACGGTGACCCGATTGTTTGCCCAAGCATGGTGTTGGGTCTTAAACCTCTTGGCTTCTGGTGGTCTCTGCGGGACTGTTAGGTGGCAGCCAGGAACGAGTGGCTGGAGGGGAAATAAAGCAGGACCCCTGCCCAGTGCAGTCTAATGAAGAACTTAAAACAAGCGGCTGGAAACAAAAGGGAGATGTGCCTCACCTATTGATTCAGCAATCCTGAGCCTGGTCTAATGAGATTGCCAGGAGTTCCAAACATCACAGGCACAACTATGACAGTGCAGGAGGAGGGGAACCCTTGAAATTCTGGGTATAACCTTTCAACTAGCTAGGAAAGAAAGCCTTTGTAACTGTATATTAATGCCCAGGTCTGAGAGGGAGAGAAGGAGTGGGACCTAGAAGCTGACTAAAGTATATAACTCCTGGAATCCAATAATTGATACGGCACCCAAATTAGCTGGGTGTCCACTTGCATTTTGGGCTCAAGTGTGTAGAACAAACTTACTACCAACTTTATTTCCTCTACATGTGGGGCGTTCAGACTAGCTCGGTGCTTGCCTGTAGTTCTGTGTTCAAGAGTATTTCATAAATAAACTTATCTCATTTCCACTATATGTAATGTCTCTTGCCTGAATTCTCTTGTGAGCAAGGCAAGA
Source organism: Micronycteris hirsuta (assembly GCA_004026765.1). Classification (NCBI taxonomy): domain Eukaryota; kingdom Metazoa; phylum Chordata; class Mammalia; order Chiroptera; family Phyllostomidae; genus Micronycteris; species Micronycteris hirsuta. Next base: position 14,839 of record PVJI01026608.1, on the reverse strand, counting down.
ACCCAGGAGGGGGAGCCTCCTAACTTGGGTCTCCCTCGTAACAGGACCACACTCTGTGGTATGGATTGGTTGGCTGCAGTCTGTCACTCATCTTTTATATCAAGTACATTGCAAAGTTGGATGGAATTTCAATTTTTAATGTGACTCCATGAGGTCTACACTACCTACCTTATATTAAAAAGCCCCCTATATAAAAAAAATCACTCTACTTTTTCTTTCTTTTGCCCCACAAAATTTATCATCCTATTATATTTAGTGTTTATTCTCCTTTGACCAAGTAAAGTGTAAACTCATGAGTGTTAGAATCTTTTTTTTTTTCACTGAAACATTAGAAACAACTAGCACATAGGTAGTAAGGGATTTTTTAAAAAAGATTTTATTTATTTATTTTTAGAGAGGAGATGGGAAGGAGAAAGAGGGACAGAAACATCAACATGTGGTTGCCTCTCACGTGCCCCCCACTGGCGACCTGGCTTATAACCTAGACATGTGCCCTGGACTGGGAATTGAACCGACGACCCTTTGCTTCACAGGCCCACACCCAATCCACTGAGCCATGCCAGCCAGAGCCAGATAGTAAGGGATAATAAGAATGAATGCTTTCTATTAAAATCAAACTTTGATCAAGTTCAATTAGAAAGCAATCCACATAGCTGGTTTAGGATCTAGAAATACACTTTTTAAAAGCACTTTCTTTTCTCAAATTTTGAAACAAGTAGGTACGGTGTAAAACTCATCCATGTCTTACCTTGAAAGCCATTTTTAAAATCCGCTCCATGTGGCAAGAGATCTGGAGTGTATTCACTGTAGCCACCCACGTAAAACTGACTAAAGATATTGAGACCAACCAGTTTTCCTGGGGAGATGATGGATTTATTTTTATGATCATCTACCTTCAAAAGGAAAAAAAAAATCAGAACCTATTAAAAAAAGGAATTAATTCCCCAGGGTGAACTGGTAAGATACTCTTATTTCCTATTAACTTGACATGAAAAATTTAAAAAGACCTGAATTTTTAAAGAAATAAAAAACACTTTACCACTCAATTTCTTGCTCCTCTGCTGGTGCCTGTTACAACAGATACATTAATATAGCAGTCATGGTTTTGCATTTCAATCAAAGTCGCAGTTCTTCAGAGATTTGGGAGCTAGCATCCTGCCGGTCCTCCTCCATCTAGCCTTGCTTTCCGCTCCCATCCATTCTCAGTGCATCAACCAGAGTTTTTTTTTTTTATCATAAAATGGACATGGACCATGGTATCCAACCTCCCTTCTTACATTTCTCAGTCATTCTCTATAGCTCCCTAGGTAAAAATCTAAACTTCTTAGTGTGACATCTAAGGTCTTTGATGGTGTGGACCCTCCCTGTATACCTCTAAGCACGGCTCTTGCTTCTCCCCACCTGAAAGCCAAACCCAGCTACTTGCATTCCTTAAGCCTACACCAGCCACTGTTCTTTTTTCTGAACGGCTTTTTATTTGAAATTATGCTTGTGCATCACCTGTTTGGGGAAGCATTTCCTGAATGCTTTCCCTCACCTTATTTATACCAGTCACCCCCCCTTATTTATTCCTGCACCACTTAATTGCAATCATCGCTCTTGTCCTCCACACTGCGCACCGGTCTGTGACTTCGTGGGGGCAGGCGGTGCGGCCTGTTCCCTCGGTACTGCAGCACAGGTCCAACTGTGAAGTAGCACTGCGTTAGTCTGTGGGACAGACGAAGGAATGCTCTTTACCTTCAGCCAGCCCCTTTGGAAGAACCTCCCCAGATGGACCGTGTGAATCCCAAGGCTCAGATCGAGAGGATCGCTGCCGATGCTTGCTATGCCAGACCCCAGGTTGTAACTGTACACCACACGGCCGTGGCGCAGGCCCACAGCCAGGAAGTCATTGCCGTCCAGCCCTGGAATGAGAAGATGCACGGCGCATGCTCACAGGGAGGAATTCCAGGAGTCTAGTCAGCTTCATTCTACGGTCCGCTTCTGCGTTCTAGAGCAGTACAGGAAGTTCTAACAGACGTCCAGCCGCTCATCAACACTCAAGTATATGTGTGACTGAGTACTATTGTTCACACCCACAGAAACTGAGCACTAAGAGGTGTTTTATTTTATTTTTTAAAGCCCTGAGGGTTCTGGTTAACACAGGGAAAAAATTAATAACTAAAAACATTGGAATTAAAAGCAATTGTTTTTTTTTTCCCCTAAGTGAAATTCGGTGTGTACTTTACAATAATAAGTAGGCCTTTACGATGGAGTAAAACTGCTCTGGTAGTTAAGGAGGTTCAAACGATTGAGGTAACGTAGCATCAGCTTTGGAGTGCTCTCTGTAGTTTGAGGGGAGTATAAGGAAGACCTCTTTCTATAGTTGCTCAGGGTATGTTATCTTTGTTCTATTGCAGAAGCTTGTGACCATGCCACAGTGACCAATAAAAGGCAGATTGTTTCTGTGTTCCTTCTTCTGTCTCTCCCTGCACTGGTCCAGGGCCACCGCACAGCGCCGTGAATTGCAGTACCCAGACGACCTGGGATGCAGCTAATAGAGATCCATACGAAACAAGAAGATGGCTGGGAGAAATCTAGCCTCAGGCACCAGGGGAAGGTCCTGGCAGTAGTTTTGGGGGGTATTAAGAAGTTCTGAGATGGTTAATGGTATAAGACCCTGCAGGTGGACCTAGGCCAGGGCTGAGATTCTAGAGCTAGGTGGAGACAAAAGGTCTATTGTCAGGGAGGAGGGATCCGAAAACATCACCCAGTTTCTGAAAGGTGTGTTTGTGGACCTTTATACTAAGGCTTGCAGGTAGGGAATTGAGGCACAGGCTTCTGCTTAGAGAAGAGTTTAAGGACCCCAGAGAAGTAAAAGGTTTAATCACAGGGAAAAAGCAGGAGTGAGTTTCTGGGTATGGACAAAATTTGTTATCAGTACATACAGCTGCCCCTTCCTGCACTTTTGAGGGTAATGCCTTGTCTGCCCTTTTTTGCTTCTGCTGTTAGGCTGATCATGATAAAGGAGAGAAAGACCTGCAGGGATGGGGCTTCCAGGTACAGTAGGGAGGGGGGCTTTCTAAGGCACTGGAAGGCACATGGCAGAAATATCATTTAGAGATGCTTGAACTCTGCCTTTGTTTTTCTGGTGGCTTTGCCATGGGCCCTGAGCTGGGTTATTTTTGGATGCTCCTTTGGTGAGGCTAATATAGAGCCAGGGTTGAGAGCCACTGTGTTAAATGCCATGCCAATGACTAAACATGTTAGAAACTAAGAGCAAATTTCTCTCCCTCTCTCTGGTGATTTCTTCCCACCTGCAATGTTGCAGCAGGTGAGCTGAGTCAAATATTTAGAGTGTAAAGAACTCCCAAGAGAAAACACAGATTCAGGAAGGTAGCTAGGCAGAAAAGAGAAAAACCATCATGAGAGATTGGAGACAGTCTCTCAGGCAGCTGTTGAGACATGGAAGTCCTAGGAAGAGAGCATCGGAGAGGAGAATTACAAGAGATTTTTCAGTGGGTTGTGAGTGGCAATCTTTTTGAGAAATTCTAGTTGGCATCAAAATCCTTTTTCCAATTGTCTAGGACGGTGGGAATGGAGACAGTGTTCTGCCAACTGAACTGTGAAGTGTTGGGAGAGCAGATTTGTTTGAGCCATCCCTTTTTTCCTGTGTATCTTTTTGCCACTCCTTCTTTCTCCAGTGATTGACAGCTTATTTTATTTCATGTGGGAACCTCAAGGTCCTCACAGCTTGGTTGGGAGGACACAGGAGGTTTGTGTCAAGTTGTGGGGGGCAGTCATTAAGATGGGGTGGGCAGAAGTGTTATGAAATCGAAAAGGAGGTGATTTTTCAGTTGGCTTCTTAGCTAACCCATAAAACGACAAACAAGAATTCAGTAGGTAGATAAGGAAAGAGGAAGGGCTGAAGAGGGCCGTTCAAAGCACAGGGAACTGTTAACATTGCAGAAACCCAGCAGAAGCAGAGAACGGATACGCCTACGGAGCTGCCCAGCACTGTGCCCGCTGGCACTTAGTGTCGGTGGCAGAAATAGCCACATTTTTAAGGGTCTAACATATGACAATAAAGGATTTAAATTTTTTGCTCAAGACTTTCAGGAGCCACGAAAGGACTTTGAATAAGACAATTATCTTAGATCTGGATTTTAGAAGAATCTCATTGCAGTGTTGAGGGCAGATAGGGAGGCAGGTAAGGAGCCTCAGTGGAAGGTCATTCAAGTGACTCAGGAGAGGAAATAACAAGCTCTAAATAAATCAAGGCAGTGACAGAGATGACAGAGAAAAGAGGAGGCATTTGCCTGTGATCTGGAAGGAAGATTTGAAGAAACACATCAATTTAGAATGAAGAGTTGAGGAAAAAGGAGAAAGGGAATGCAGTTCCAAAGAAGCTGGTTCGAAGAGCCAGGTCAAAAGGCAGCGTCGGTCATGGGGTTAGGAGCTGAGGAAGGGAGCAGCTGGGCAAAGGGCCAACTTCAGTGCACAGAGACCCCTGCTTGGAGTGCACAGGAGGAGCCGCTCCAAGGAGAGCCAGGGAGCCAATGGGACTATCAAGCAGCAGACGATAACATCTTATTTACAGCCCACGGGTCTATCAGAGTTTTTTCCTTTCCCCTGTCACTCCTTCATTCCAGACTTTCCCTTAGTGTCAGCCTCGTTTGTGGGCGATGGAGTAGATAAGAGAAAGAAAAGCAGTTGACTGCCAGGGCTGATGCCTGGAAGGAGGGCATATTTCAGGGACTTGGGCCTGCACTAGGGCGGTGTTTTGCAAACCCAGAAGTCCATCCCAATCACTCAGAGAGCTTATCAAATATATAGATTCTAGAATTTACACGAGACTCTTTGAAGCTAGGTCCTGGAAACATTTTATTAACAGGCTCCCTATCTGTTTTTACAGGAAGCTTGACTGATGTGGATAGGGCAGGGCCAAGGCGCATGGCCTGTGTTGTCACGCCGGGCTCTGTGTTCAGAAGGACCCCATCCTGGTTTAATGTTCTGCTGTGACTTCTGGAAATCCTTTGAACTGCATTCTGAAAGTGAAGTCGTGAGTGGGAAGGAGGTGATACGGACATACAATGTTTATTGTTTCTTTTTTTTTAAAGATTTTATTTATTTACTTTTAGAGAGAGGGGAAAGGAGGGAGAAAGAGAAGGAGAGAAACAGCAATGTATGGTTGCCTCTCACGTGGCCCCCACTGGGGACCCGACCTGCAACCCAGGCATGTGCCCTGACTGGGAATCAAACCGGGACCCTTTGGTTCCCAGCCCGCGCTCAATCCACTGAGCTACACCAGCCAGGCCAATGTTTATTGTTTCTTGCCATGTCATTCACGTGTCATATCCCAGGAGAGGAGAATACCCACAATCCTGGGAATTCACTGAGACTCAAAACGAGGACAAGAAAATTATGTTCGTCTAACAACTGAAGGGTAGGGTTGCTGACAACTCTGGGAGGCCATGCTTTCCAGTTGAATGAGAACTGGCTTTAAGCACAGAAAAGCAATAGTGGTCTAATAAATGTGAATGACCAAGAAATCTTCTCTTTCCTTTCCTTTCTGTCCTTCCCTTTCCTTTTCCTTTCCTTTCTGTCCTGGTTCCTTTTCCTTTCCATCCTTCCTTACCCAATAGTGAGCTGAAGTTGTGTTGACAGACCGTTCATATATGGGTGTGTGTGTGCGTGAAATAGACACAGGTGACAATAACGTTTACTGTCTTACCGTACTGATAAGAAAGCAGTATGTGTACCTGTACAAGCTGTGAAATACCACCAGTGTAATTTCTGTGATTCCGCATTTGAGTTAAAAGCTCTTATATTTGCATTTAAAAATGGCTTTGCATGGTATAAAAAGGAATAGTACTCTGGCTGCTGTGGCTTGGTTGGTTGGTGTGTCCCGTGCACCAAATGTTCACCAGTTTGATTCTGGGAGGTAAGCGATCATCAATATTTCTCTCTCACATCGATGTTTCTCTCTCTCTCTCCCTCTCCTTCTCTCTGTTTCCCTTCCTCTCTCTTTAAAAATTAATAAAAAAATATATCCTTGGGTGAGGATTAAAAAAAGGACGGTAAAATTCATGCTAATAATTTAATATTTTTTCTTAATGTATTCTCACATAAATAATAAATACAAGGCACCATAGAAAGTTGAGACCACCAGAAGAAAAGCTAAATGTGTTTAATGCCTTTAATGCCATTGTTTCTCTGCTTCAGGAACAAGGAGTCTGCATCTGCATTTGCAATGGGTCTCGCAAATTATGCAGCTGCCCTTGAGGCGGGCTCTTTGTTGCCTTCATAAAGCAAACCAGGAAAGAAGAGCAAAATGAAAACTAGATTGACCTGTGCTTCTGAGGCTGTTGGGAGGCTTTGAAGGTAGATGAGACGCCAACTTGTGGGTCCAGGAAATCTGTTGCAGGGTTTGTGGGATGATGCTGATGCACATATGAACCTCGAAAGGTCACATGGCTGCTAGGTGGCTGAAGCTGCCTCTGAGACAGACAGACAGACAAACAGCCTGACAGCAGAGCCTGGGTGCTCCCCCACCTCTCCATTGTTTGCACAGCAGAGGAAGAGAAGCAAGTGTCTGTTGCCGCAGGGCTGCCTCCCACCCCGGGCTCCTCTTTGAGGGAGAATGGGGATAATGATGTCTCCTAAGAATTTTCTAAGGGTTCTGTGATGTGTAATGTTGAATATCAGCACAGTGCCAACCTAGCACATATTAGGTACTCAGTAAATGCATGCTTTCTTCCTTTTCTCTCCACTATGGCCTGACCTTGGCTTTGTGAATCCCACTTTCTTCCTCTGCCTTATTAACTCAAAGCCTGGCCCCTAAGCTAGCGTACACATCTGCTCCCAGGTAGCTTTTGGCGTAGAATTTTTCTTTTTTCTTTTCTTTTTCCTTTAAGCTATAGCCCTCCTTGTTTTAGTGCATTACTCTGATCAAACTAAACATTTTTGGAGGGTCAACCATGGAGGTCAAGTAGTGACTTGAAGTTATAGTTTGTTACCATCCATTTAGACATGTCACTATCCTGTAATTTATTTAATGGCAGTTTTTTTGGCTTAACACATAACAATATAAGCAATGCCACACTTCAAACAATCACCAATATTATGGACTCATTTCATTCACAAATTCAGTGTTCTGTTAGAATATTATTATTCGAGTAATTTGAGAAATACATGGGCAATTTGTATTTTTACATTTGTTAATTCACAAAGCAACAGATAATGTTCAGCATTTATCTAAAGAGATTTTTAATGACTGACTCAGTGAAGTCATTTTTTTTTTTTTTTTTTTCTTTTTCTTTTTGTTTTTAACGAAGAGAAGTGGAACTAAACTCATTTGGCATGCAGGGCACAAACCCCCAGTGACTCCTAATGAAACCAGGTTTAAGAAGAATATTTTTAGACAAAGCAAAGGGTGCTTGTTGGATAGTACTTAGCAGCTGATCCTAAGAAGGAAGGGCTTAGAGATATTATGTTGTGCAAGTGGTAAAAGGGGAGGAAGGAAACAACAGGAAAGGACTTTAGATGAATAGTAGTTAAGAGTAATGAGATCTAGGAAGTGAACAAAAATCCTTTCAGAATGTACAGAAAAACAAACAAACTCTCCCTCCCTTTGGCTAGAAAGGAAAGCCATAACTCTACAAGTACTGCTGGGCAGGAGCTTTCCAATGGGCATGTCGTGATGATCCCTGCGCAGCATTTTAACAGCTCATAACGCTGGTTAGAGGAAATCTTGTGGTGGAAGAAGATGAGACGCAGTGGTCAGAATAGCATCTGTCCTCAGAGCAAACAGAGAGAGAGCAGCACTTAGCAGCAAAAGCAAGAACTTAGACTAGGTGAGGAGAGGACAGCGGCATTGGTAACGAGGACTGAAATGGAGACAGACAAGGTGAAGGACGCTGCCACAGATATTCTGGAAGGAAAGATGAAAGAAGCTTAGACAAAGTTGCCAGGCCATTCTACACTGTCTCAGATGGTTCTTTGGTGCAGTGCAGGAGGGGTGAAGGGTGGTGATGGTAATAGACCCTAAGTACATAAAACTTTTGGAGGAAAAATAAAATAAAATGCTTGTATCATCAACAGGTAATCATAGCTAAGTTTATGCCATTTTGTTCTCTAAATTACTTAGAAGTGTTCATTGGATTTTTTGCTTGTTTGTGGTTAATTTTTAAACCTAAAGGTTTTACTGTTTGTATCAGTGGTTCTGCAACCTGGCTGGACCTTGTCTGTATTTAATAGACAAATATTAAATCAGAAGACCTTGTCTCTGATTTAATAGACAAATGTGGACAAGCAGGGGAAGTCTGTTATATGGAGTGAAGAAGGGTATCGAAGGCTTCAGACAGTAAGCCCAGGAAAAATCATACAGGTCATTTTGACCTAGAGGGAAAAGAGAGAAACAAAACAAGGACAAAAGGTAGGCAGAACTGTGAGCAACCTTGCCATCTTAGAGTAATTGTAATGGAGTTCTTACAAAAAATAAAAAACAAAACAAATCAGGAATAAGTGATTAGAGGTGGTATAATTAGCTCTACCTTGAAGGAAAGCTTAAAGAAGAGTAGCTGGTGCCTTGAGCCATGGAGTCCTAATGAAGATCACAAAGAAAGAATAAGACTCACGTGTAACTCAAGAATTAACTCAAGCTGTACACTGGAGAGAATTTCTGGGCATACCTGTCTACTGACTCTGGCCAGTCCCTGGATGCTCTAGACCACGAGCCATACTTGGTATTTTTGGAAGCACACCTCAGAAATCAGGACCTCAGGACTGGCAAGAGACAGAAGGTTGCTCTCAGGGGCCCAGGTATGGGTTCAGAACCATTTGGCTCAGACTGTTCCTTGGATCATTCTGAGGGAGCATTTTGGGAGTCTAAGATATTTATATAACTCTATAAAGTACATAATTTTCTAATGACTTTGCTGTACATCTGAAACTAATACAAAGTAATATTGAAGCAGGGGAAGTAAATGGTAAATTAAAAATAAAAATTAAAAACATATATAGACAGAGCTGTGAAGTTCATGTGTGTATCAGCAGGACCCACCAGTTAAACGGCAATATTGTGACTTTCAGCATCAGAGACACACGATAATTCTCATTTAGCTGATCTAACAGTCTTTTAACTCCAACAGAAAAAAAAAATTAAACTTTCTAAAGTATTTCATTTAGAATAAAACTTCAATTTATTAGTAAAGAAAGAGTGAATATGACTTGTTATTTCTTCAAACTATTCTTCCAACATAGTAAAATAGTATCGTGTGTTACATCTGACTCATTCCTCTAGAAATGATAATGGAATTTCATCCAAGGAAAGCAGAGTCTCAGGTCCTAGAAGGACTTGAGCGTTTATTCTGGGCCTTTGTGCTAATGTAATTTCTGGCCACTCACTTCCTCTTGTTTCTTTCTTTTGAAAACACAAACACTTCATGGGATTGTCTCTAGTGATACATTAGTGTTTTAAAATATCTTTTCAAATGGATTCAGTAATTCTAAATGGTGAGTGGCTTTTTCCTCTCCCCTCCTGCTTTCCTCCCCTGAGTGAAAGAGAAGCCGTGAGAGGCGCCGTGCGGACGGTGCTGAGACCTTCCCGCCGACCAACCTGTGTGCTGAATGGCTCCTGATTTCGGGAGGGATTTCCCTTCTGAAAGAACTGTTCCCATTGTGCAGACACTTCATGGGAATATGTGAGTGGAGTTCTAGTGTCTTTAAAGCTGTTAGATTTCTGAAGGGCAGAAACTACCATTTTATCAAATATTCTTGACATTGTAGTACAATGATTTTGATACAGAGACATGAAGATAAACTTTCCTGAGCTTTAGTTTATTGTTCATAGCTATGAGAGGGTATCTTCATCTTTTAGAAAGAAAGCTGTATTAATACGAAGAGTTAGATAAATTTGAATGATTTTAGAAAAATAATGGAAGAAGTTTATGGAGTTAGAATCAAAGCTAAAGTGATGCAAAGAAAAAATATTTCTAGGTTGATATGTGAGAAGTAAGACCCAAAAGAATGGAATCTCAGCCATTGGTACAGAACCTACTGAGTGGTATAGGATTCTGGACACTGCCCATATTCAGTGACAGTCTCCACTTTAGTGGGGATTAAACTAAAATTAGGACAACTGGAGACTGTGTATGAACTCTTAAGGAGCATACAAGTTTCTGTTGATTCTAAGATCTTTACGGCTTCCAGTCATAGTGGCAAACTCATAGCTTCCTGTTCTGTTGATGGGACCATTAAACTATGGGTACTCCAGACTTCGAAGGCATCAGAGCCATACACGCCACATCCATGGCATTTCTTCATTCATCATTGTGTACACTGGAGACCATATAGTGTCTACTTCGGGGGATTAAATTTTTAAAATGTGACCGAATCAAGACAGCACCCTGACTCCCAGCTGTGCTAGTAAGCAGACCATTGGGTAAGGGGGATAGTAACATCAAACTTAATGTGTGCTCAGAGCACATGAAAATGGGAGGAAAAAAATGCATTTCCTGGGGCTACATAGAGCCCACATTTTTTAACTCTGTTAAACAAAAGGATCTGATACTGGAAAAAGCAGAAAGCCTAGCTTTCTCTTGCTGTCTGTGTTGGAGATGAGACTATGAAAACAAAGAATGTAAGCACCAGTTTATGGGTAAACTTGAATTTCCATAAGATGGAACCACATGTGCTTACTGGAAGTGTAAAAAAAGAATAGTGAAAATGTAGGCTTGTGCACTTGGCTTCTCCTCTTTTTTTTTTTGTCCTCTGAGTTTTCTTCTATGACACCAAGGCTATCCCCATTGAACTATACTTAAATGAATACTCCCTCTTCATGTAAGACTTAAGATAATGGGGGAGGGGATGTGTGAGGATCTGCATGTTTTTGTCATTTTTAATCCTGTTTGAGCTCTGGTCAAATATGACAATTTCCATACATTTCTTAGTAAAATGAATTAGCTTAACTTTTTGAACAATCTTAAGAACTCTACTTAATAACTTAGATGGCTTTGATATAAAAGTCTAAGACATTTAATTTTATGAACACTAAGATTTGATAGTTTGAGGTTGTCAGGAAGAAATTTTCACGATTTCTAGCCACTCTGATATGATTACAGAAGAAAATAATGAACATTTTTCTGTTGTAAAAAATTGCATTATGAGCATGCACTTGTCAGTTATGTTTATAAAATGCCTCAGCACCGTGGAATGGGGAGATGTGTCATATTAAGGAATTGGCTGCAGTCTTCTCTCTCATTCATCAGGGATCTTCCTTCTGCATGTTCTATACCAAAGCTCTGTAAAAACAGGCTGAGCTGATTGGTTTTTGTGACGCTCCTCTCTTCATTTTCTTTATCTGTACTGTAGATGACATTCATTTCCTTTTTTTCACAGAAAAACATCAAGCTATATTTATGTACTTTTATTTTCTGTTATAGTTAATAACTAAGGGCTTCAAGTAAACAAGAAATTATTTCGCATGAAATACGAGGTAATCTTTCCTAATTACCACAGCATAGAAGACCTACGTGCTGGTGACTGACAGAAAGCTATGCATATGAAGTGCTTGGGCATGTACATTAAATCCAGAAAGTTATATATTTTTCTCTGAAAAATTCCATGACGGTATTATAACTTTTTAATACAGGCCAAGGTTGAGATTTTAACTTATACATTTCAATGATGTGAAGAGTGATACATGTCTCCCCTCCCCCGTTTATTTAGGTCCTAACGTCTTCACTACAATCCAGATTAATCTGTGTTCCACAGTATTATTAACTACCAGGATAGCCTCTGTCTCCAGAGAGTCTCTGTTAGTGAAAGACTCAATAAATAGTTATCATTGATTTCTCATACAGTACCCATCATGTGAATGATGCAGGTGGGGGTACAAAAGAAGGCTTAAGTCATGGTTTGTCAATAAGGAATTCAAGATTAATCTTGCTGAGGGAGGGACGAGACTAAAATGATGAAATCATTGTTATTCTAGTGCTTTTGATTTATGAAAATGTTAACTTCATATGATTCAAGGTAGTGACTATGAATGACAAAACAGTATCCAATTAGATACCAAATTATGGGATGTAAATTACAAGATCTATGCAGGCTTTGTGTAGATAGGCTATAAGGAGACATGAATTCGTCAGAGAATGTTGCCTGATGGGTAGCTTGGAAGAGGTGAACAGAAGGGAAGCCAGCCTTCCAGGCAGGAGGAAGCTGTGCAGGAGTGAGTGGGGGTGATGGCTCTCGGGTGAAGTAAACTGGCTGCTTGTCAACTGCTGGGGTGGGGATTCACTGGGCCCAGGCTGGGAGAGAATTGAACTGGGAATGCCAGCTGTCTGCTGCAGCACTGATAACATAGGATTGGTTGAAATGGAGGAAAAGGATGAGAAACACATGAAAGAGAACAAATTCCCTAACAGTTCTAGCTGGATGAGATTTCTGTTTCCTGAGTTTCACCTTTTCTATCACTTCTGTCCGTTTTTTCACTCAATGATGTCTATGCTCATGTATTAGATGCCGTGATAGATGCTGCACGTACCAGACATAGTTTCTGACCTCTAGTTTAGTATTGCTAATTAACAAAATTTCAAGTACATATGTTGTGCCTCTCTAACTTGATTGTAAGTTTTGGTGTAATGAGACCATAGATTTTTCTTGTATTAATTCTTTCAAAAACTGTAATGAGTACCTTTATGTGACAGCCACTGTTGATACAAGAAAGAAAAGCCATGTTTCTCAAAGAGATCTAGACAAGCAGTTATTGTGAACTATGGTAATTATTACCAGCAAACTTCAGCGAGGTTAATTCTTAAATTTTCTTGGAGTGTTAAAGACTTCAAAGTCTTTTTTAATAAATATTTTAATATGTTTATTGATTTTAGAGAGAGAGGAAAAAAGAGAGAGAGAGAGAAGCATGTGCCTGAGAGAGAAACATAGATCTGTTGCCTCCCATAAGCTCCTTGACCAGGGATCAAAGCTGTAAACTAGGTATGTGCCCTGACTGGGAATCGAACCGACAACCTTTAGGTGTACAGGATGATACTTCAACAGAACCACACTAGCCAGGGTGGAAGAATGGTCTTTTCAGCTGAGGCTTAAGAGACAGAAGTGTTTTGAAGGTAAAGAGTGAAGGGTGACCAGCTCAGAAATATGGAACAGCCTGTGCAAAGGCACAGAGTAGAGGACATGGAGACATGACCCAGAATGTACATGGAAAAATCCTGCAGGGTGTAGAGTGGCCTGAAGGAAAAGAGACTGTGCAAATGGGATGGGTAAACATTTGTGTATCTATGCAATGGATCTCCCATGGTATGTTATGATTAAGCATATTGATTAGGCAAGAAATGTTTGGACTTATATGTCCAAACATTTGGACTGGGTAGGGGGACTGGAACAGAGGCTATTGAAGATGAGCTGGGGACAATGAGGAGAAGAAAGAAGGTAGAAGGAGACAATACAAACAATAAAGGGAAGGTAAAATGGACAGACATTGGCATTTGGAAGAATGCAGGGGATAAAATGGAGAGAAGACAGGGATGTTGTCTATCTTGTTCAGAACTGTCTCTCTACCTCCTTGAAGAATGTCTCAGCTAGGTTCCCAGTAAATATTTGTCAAACGAATAAAAGGGACATAAATATCCCGGTAACTCCTGGGTTTCTGGTTGAGGCAGAATGTTTATGTCAGTCCTAGAAAGAGGGATACAGCAGCGGACGGTAACATACTCATCTGTGAACTGCTGAACATACAGGTGATTCTTAGAAGAGTAAACCATAAGACATACATTATAAGGGTGTTGGGGGGGGGGTAGGAGAGGAAGAAGAGACAATGAAGGAAATACCAAACATGACTGCAAGAAGCACAGGAAGATGATTAGTTCAGGTTAAAATCATAAGTCAAGAGAGACATTTTCCAGCTGAAGTATTTGAAAGGGTAATTTGTCCGGCAAGTTCAATGAGAATAGTCTGGAAGAATCAGTAATCAGCTTAGGGAGACTCAGGGAAGAGCATAATCATGCCCGGGAATGGAGGTCCCTTGCCTTTTTACGTGGATGTGTCAGAAATTAGAGGTTGACTTACACTTCAAGTAATTGTATAAACTCTGTGGCTTTGTGCATATTTTACCCTAAGAAAGATACAGGCGGCACACGGAATGGTAGTTTTAGTAAGGACACGAGTGCGCCGGTCAGAGGTTGACGCTACAGAACAATGAGAGCAGCGCCTGGCTGTGGGGCTGTTACCATTGTTGGAGGTAACCTGACTTGGACCATAGTTTCTTATGGAGAATAGATATTTCAAATTGTGTGGTTAATATTAATCAGTATACATTTTAAAGGAATGTGTTTAATTAATAACTTTATGCTACACAAACTGATGAATCATCCCTACATATTACATTGTGAGCAATAATTACCTTAGTTCATCCCTGTATATGGTCTAATTTAGTTGTTCCCTAAAGGTTTTGAGAGGTTGCTCTCAAACATTAGTTGCATGAAAAGCACCTAAGGTGCTTGATAGAATTCGGTTACTTGAGTCAAAAGGGCCTGGGGATTAGCATTTTAACAAACACCCTCATGTGATTTTTTTAAGTATATTTTATTGATTATGCTGTTACAGTTGTCCCACTCTTCCCCTTCTTGCCCCCCACCCCCTCACCCCCCCTTTCCCCACCCTTTAGCTTTGTCCATTGGTCATACACGTAAGTCCTTCTGCTTCTGCACTTCCTATACTATTCTTAACCTCCCCCTGTCTGTTGTCTACCTCCCACTTATGCTACTTGTTCTGTGCCCCATTCCCACCCTCTCCCCCTACCACTCCCCTGTTGATATTCCTCCATACCTCATTTAACTCCCTT
>PVJI01026607.1:0-18814 GCA_004026765.1 Micronycteris hirsuta | reverse complement strand
AGAACATTCTGGCAGTAACCAGAGGGGAAGGGGAAGGGGAGAAGGGGGACAAGGGTATTCAGGAACTGCTATAAAGGACACATGGACAAAACCAAGGGGGAGGGTGGAAGCAAGGGAGGGAGGTGGGTTTGCCTGGGGTGGGGTGGGGGGAGGGTAAATGCGGACAACTGTAATTGAACAACAATAAAATAATTTAAAATAAAAATTAAAAAAAAAGAATTTATATGTATGACCCATGGACATGAACTAAGTGGGGGAAAAGGAATGCTGGGGGGAGGGAGTGGGCAGGGTAGAGGGAGATAAAGGAGAGAAAAATAGTGAAACAACTGTAATAGCATAATCATTAAAATATACTTAAAATTAAAAAATAAAAATTTTATAATTAAAAAATTATATCTTTTCAAATCAATTTAACTGGTGACTATATTCTATTAAAATGTATATAATTTAGTAAAAGGCATATTTTACTACAAGGTGTATTAATTGTTTATCTCTATGTTTACACACTGGAAAATTAAATAAAATGTTACCTGGCTTTGTTGGTAGGACTCTGAACCCCAATGAGATATATATTATAGCTGTCTAGTAAATCAGTTTCCCATATCCTGGAGTTCCATTATGGAGTTACAAAGAGAATGAAAGCACTTGACAAATCCCAGACCTAATGATAGCATAGTAAAGTGACTTTTGGAAAGTACATTGTGAAGAAATTACTACCCATTTAATAAATTACCCTTTATGGAACACTTTGAACCCTAGTGGTTGAAGAGGTTAATGCACCTCTCACAACTGAGTGCTACTCACTTTCCACGGGTAACTTCAAGGCCATAGTTAATCCAAACCTTCTTTTCATCAATGGCCTCTTACTCTTAAGCCACTCTGTAGTCTGCCATCAGTAAGCCCATTCACTTACATTTCTCCCTGTGCATTTCTCATGCTTCATTTTTTCATTGCTTTTTTAAATTGAATTTATTGGGGTGACATTGTTTAATAAAATTATATAGGTTTCAGGTATACAATTCTATAATACATCATTTGTATTTTGTATTGTGTGCATTTTAATCTGCCAGGAACATTGCTCAAGAGCATCAGGGACTGAGAGGACTTTATACATTTCATAGTTGGTAATACCTAATTACATTTCCATCCTATTTGTTAGAATCCTGTATACAACATGGTGGTCAAAAAATACATAGGGTGCAAAGATGGTTACTTAACTTTCTCATAAAACACCTGGAACACACTGTCTTTTTGTTTTTTTTTTCCTAGAGTTAATTACAACTCATGATATTTTAAGGGCTACAATTTCCAAATGCATTATTTACCAAAGCAGGCAAAGGATTGGGAGTGGGAGTTGTGGGTGCATGGGGTGGGGGAAAGTGGTGGTGGGAAAATGGAGATAACTGTACTTGAACAATAAAAAATATATTAAAAATAAATAAAATATTAAAAACTGTTTTGAGCAGTGTAAAAATGTTTTGATAGGTGTATTGTATCAATTGGAGAATGCTTTAAAAGTGAATGAAGTTTAAGCATGGAAGAATAAATACATAATTTTTATAAATAAATTACAGATTTTTGGTGTAAAAAATTATTGCTTAAATATGAATTCCCACTGTTCAATTTCCTATCTTTCTTCTTTTCCTTGGGCAGAATCCAAACTTACCTTGACTTCATTTTTCCTTTTTACTCCCTTTCTGTACATGTCTATATTCCAAAATTATTTTTTAATTTTTCCTTCCACATATGAAGATAGAGGATACACCAAATGACTCAACCTCTAATGGTGACCATCTCCACCTTTTCTACCCTAAAGGTGTGTCTGTGTTCACCACACTATTGTGTTGGTTTTTTTTGTGTGTTGGTTTTCTTCTTCTAAGATAACTGTCAATACTCACAGTAATTTCTAAATAAGACCCAGGGAATTTTATAAGACAGGGAATTTACACACTAACATCCATTTATAGGATAAAACAATAATGAAACTATTTTGACAGCCTTATAATAGTGATGATCGCATCATTGTTCCATTTATTTATGTGTAACAGATGGTTTTACTTGACAGTCATAACCATTATTTAGAGAAAATACGTTTCATGTAAAATTCTTTGTCATTATTAGAAACAAATAAAAATATTAATAAAAGGAAATCAAATAATTTTATATGATATACAATTTTTAGTTTTTATATAAATAATAAGAGAATGGTAGATTTATTTTTACAAAAATTGTTTTGTATTTTGTTGGCATTGCTATATTTTGTAGTCTACTAGTGTTCTCCATTAAATCAAACTATGTTCTTAAATCAAATAAATGTTGCCTCAATATAGCCAAAATACTACTGTGATTTAAATTGCTATTTTGAAAGTAGAAGTCAAGCATTCATAACACTGTATGCTTTCACTGATATGTGAAATCTAAAAACAAATAAAACAAAAACAAAGTCATAGAATCAGAGACCAAAAGGATGTTTACCACTGTAGAGGGGGTTGGGGGAAGGGGAATAGTTAATAATATTGTGGTAGGTTTAAATGGTGACAGATGATTACTAGAATTAGTGGGGTGATCACATTTTAAGGTATAAGAATATCAAATCACTATATCGTACATCTGAAACTAATATAATCAATATAAGATTGTATGCCAACTATACTTACATAAAAATAAGTTTAGACAACTGTGCTTGAACAACAATAAAAAATGTGAAAAAAGGTATCCATAACAGATTAGCACAGTTCCCTCAGGTATCATTTAAATTACATATTGCATTTAAATATATACACTTGTGTCTTTGTCCAGGCCACTATAACAAAACACCATCAACTGGGTGGCTTATAAACAAGACATATTTATTTGTCAATTTATTTGTCACAGTTTTTGAGGCTAGAACTCCAAAATCATGGTGCCAGCATGGTTGCATTCTAGTGAAGGTCCTCGCTTGCCTATTTCTTACTATGTCTTCACATAGTAGAAATTTCTAGGAATCTCTCAGTGGCTGCTTTTATAAGAATACTATTCCCACTCATGAGGGCTTTACCTTCATGAATGTAGTATTTTCCAAAGACCCCACATCTTAATACCATCTTTGGGGGTTTGGATTTCAACGTATAAATTTTGGATGGACACTAGCATTCATACCATAGCAACATGAGACCACTCTACTGTACTTATCTTAAAAAAAAAAAAACATGCTATTTTAGAGCTACAGGTCTTTGCCCATGTTGGGCCTTCATCTCGGAACTCCTATTCCGCACTAGAGAAACTATATTACTTCCTAAAGACTTCTGCATATTTGTATTGTTATCTTCAGTAAAGAAGAAACACATACATATATATACACATCAGTATTAATAAAGATGTTATCCCTATATTATACATGTTTATAATAAATAATTTCATGGATTTCAATAAAAAACTTTGTGAGCTATTATTTCTATGCTTTACATAAAAAGACACTGATTCTCAAGTATTTCATGTACTTTACCCAAAGCTGCATAACTAATTCATGTGGGAATCAGTAGACACGCCTAATTCTGTCTAACTCCAAAGTTTGTGTGTTTTTCCATTCCTCAAAATGTTGTCTAAAGCACCATAGTTTTCCTATGAAAAAAAATCTTTTTATCTTTCTCTAATGTTAAGTGGATTCAAGCACTTGGTTCTTATATGCCTACTCGTTGTGCTAAAGAAAACTGTGTTTATCAACATCCTTCACAAGACAGATAAAGCAAATTATTTATATGTCAGAGCCTGACTCCATAACTAGGTTGACCAACAACCCCAGTTTGAGTGGGACTGTCCAGTTTTAGCACTAAAAATTCTCCATCTTAAGAAACTACCCAGTCCTGGCCACTATAACTCCACCTTCAGAGTAAAAAAATTTTGGAATATTTTCAATATTTTAGTCTGACTAATTAAATATGGAAGTGGGGCCCAAACATAAATATTTTGGGGGTTTACTGGAGTTAAGAAACTAGTTTAAAAGCAGATGCTTTTTCTGAACCAACTGCATAAACATCATCTGGACACTTGTTATAAAAGCAAATACTCACTCAATCTATGGCATTGTATGAAGTACTGTATTAAGTAGTGACCCTGCCCCAGACCTACTATATCAGAGTTCTGGAAGTGTGGCCCTGATTTTGTGTTTTAACAAGCCATCCTGGTTATTCTAATGTGCCGTCAAGTTTAAGGATCACCACTCTTTAAAAAAAAAAAAAACAATAATACACTCGTCCCCTAACAGTGTTTCCAGTGCTTCCCCTGTGAACTCTTCTGTGATCAGCCTGAGGTCGGAGTACTGCTTCCTTTGTCTTCTCCTACATGCATTTGAGTCTCTTTTTGTATTAATTTCCCTCTACCTTGAATATAAGTAATAATAACATTGTGAAATGCTTATAGATTAGGAAAACTTTCACAGATTTCACTGTATCTCAGATTTTTTTCCCAGTGAAATACTCATAAAGCTGAGAAGTGAAAGCATATCCCTCCAGAGCTCCCAGGAGTGTCACCTGAAGCAGCCTACTACAAGGACAGAATGTAATTGAAGCTTTATATTTTTCCCTAAAAATACAAGTGGAATTTTCTTTCTACTTCTTAATATATCCATGTTTGTTTTACTATAAATATTATTTTCTCCAATTTTCGAGCAAACTTGACTCTACAAGAAGACATTTGTCTCCAGTTTGTTATCCTTTGGCATTTTGCTTCAAGCCCATGGGGTAAACATATTTCTGTATGCATGGCATAAGACACACCATCCCATTTACTTCTAACAGTGATCTTGTAATGTGTTAGATCTTACCATTAATAAAGGGGATACCAAGTCTCTGAAAGGTTAAGTAGTCTCTTCAAGGTCACATAGTAGAAAAATGCCTCAATCAGGCCTGAATGACTAAAAGTTTGATTTTTCTACTAGAGCATATATTTATATGATATTTTGAATTGTAAACTCCTGGAGGACAGGGTGCTATTTTATTTTCTATACCTAATATATTATTTCTTTCAATTCCATGTATAAGGCATATATACATACATACATATACACACACACACACACACACACACACACACACACACACACACACACATATATATATATATATATATATATATATATATATATATATATGTAGTGACTGAATAAAAGTGTACCAGTAATTTAAGAAGTTGACTGTTTTCTTTTTTTAAGATTTTATTTATTTATTTTTAGAGAGAGGAAGGGAGGGAGAAAGAGAGAGAGAGAGAAACATCAATGTGTGGTTGCCTTTCATGTGGCCCCCACTGGGGACCTGGCCTGCAACACAGGCATGTGCCCTGACTGGGAATCGAACTACTGACCCTTTGGTTTGCAGCCCGTGCTCAATCCACTGAGCTACACCAGCCAGGGCAAGAAGTTAATGGTTTTATTTTTATTCCCCAACACACTGAGAATTATAGGAATATTTGATTTGAAAGTATTTTTAACCTCCAGTGATATTGATTAAAATGTGGGAAAAAAACATGAAAAAGAATAAAGGTTTTGAGAATATTAGATTAAGGATCTATGAGTATTAGAATTCAATACCTGCCGTGGGGATCTCATCCCAGCCGAAACCCGTGGGTGACCGTAACTAAATGCATGTATAAATCTCACACTGAGACATGGGGGGTGGGGGAAGAAATCCGGCGGCCACGGGTCTCTTCCACCATCGCCCATCTTGGGGAGAAAGACCTCGTGGGTTGTATAGCCGGGGGTTTTATTAGAGGCATTAAGCCACATTTACATTGGATTGATTATTCATGGGATTAAGCAGAACAGGTAGGATTACTCATAGCAAGGCATCAGGATGTTGATTCACGTCTGGTGGCAGACACGACCAGGTTAAAGCCATATTCAGGGATCAGCAAGCCAGAATTTTTTAAGATACATCTTTGCCAAATTCCTATTAGAGAATTCCCATTCCACAGACATGATCCACACTTGCTCACACAGGAATCACACGGAGCTGTGCTCAAAACGTGTAAATTCTCAGGACTGCGTGTTTACACACGTGTGGAAATCACTGCCACAAATACCCTATCATAGCCACCCTCACCTTCCACAGGCTTCCTGAGAAAAACACATGTACTAGGTTCAAAAGCAAAAGGAAGTAAATTACCATTGTAATTAGAGCCAATCGTTTATCCAAATCTCAATGCAGAGAATATGGGCACATGGTTTATGTCCAAACTCAGATCCTATAATCTCACTGAAATCTAACATGGCCAAGAGAGAAGAGAGGACAAGATAGCCAGGGTGGTCTAATAGGAAAGAAGACTCTAATCCACTATACCAGTTTAGACATAAGGAACAATAATTTAGAAGAGGATAGGTGAAATGTGTGCATCACCTTTTAACACAATAACCTTGCAAACTAGTAAAGAATCCCATTCTCTGCCCCTGAATCTAAGTAAAATTTTGTATTCAATTAGGAAGGAATTTGAGAATGAGAGATAAGGAATTTTCTCCATGACCTCTCCCCAACTCCCATTTGGGAAATTGGAGTAAAGGTGGTATAAATGGTGATGGAAAGACACTTGACTTTCGGGTGGTAAACACACAATACAATATACAGATGATGTTTTATAGAATTTTACACCTGAAACCATATAATTTTATTAACCATTGTCACCCTGATTAATTCAATAAAAATAAATTAAAAATAAAAAATAACATTTGCTCTATATTTATGCATGGGGCCTAGAACAAAATAGCATTTTTCAAAATGTTTCTTTTGGAATAAAGGATTTTATTATCAGTTAAGTTCAAGAAACTCTGGCTCTATGGTTTCTTTACTGAGAAACTTGTTCAGAAGCTTTAAAATACTATGAGCATCAGAAATCTAAAAAAGGGTCATACTATTCAACACCTTCAAATCTTGTTTGGCCAACAAACTTTTTCCTTCACTGAAACACCCATTCTATTGAATACATTATAAGGATAGAAAAAAGATCATGGGATTAAGTATTGAAGAAACCTCATTCCCTTAATCTTACTTCACTTACTAGTTGTATAAATATGACATAATTAAGTAATACATCAAATTTCTGTTTTCTCATATGTGATTAAAGGATAATAATCCCAACCATGCAAATTCATAAGGGTCATATGAATTGGTAGATGTAAGTTGTCAAATTGTGCTTGGTTTACAGAAGTTGCTCAGCAAGTGGGTACTTTCCCTCTATCCATTTTCATATGCACTTGCTTTGGTAAGTGTTTAAAAATACCAAGTTATTGATGAATTTATTCAATTAAGTAAAAATAATCAGTCAAATCTATAACAAGATAATGGAGAGAGCTAACTCTGCATGATAGAATAATCAGTTATGTGTAATGCTGTAGTGTTTTCATGCAACCCGTTCTCAATTATTAATTACCACTTGTTTGGGAGAGATTTCAAAGGCTGAAACTCAGAAAAGTACCACATGATTCAGTGAAATAATTGGCTTTTATTTTAACTCTGCCAATGCTTATGTGTAGATTAGTAAGAGTCTCCTCTGATTTATGCAAAAGAAGTTTTGATCTGCTATATTCAACATAGTGTTACTTCAAAGCAAATGAGAACTTGACCAATTTAGGGTTTACAGTAAGTAGGCAGTTTAGGTTAAGTGCCAGAAACAAAGAAATAACATCCAATCTAGGTGAACTCACCAATTTGTATGAGGTTTAGGTTTGTAAGCAGTCACTTCCTCTAACCATTTTTCCTGTGTACAAGTCTCAGCAGTATTTTCCTTCATCAATCATAGGCCATTATTGTAGTAAAGAACCTTGACACCTTTATATGTCCCAAATGAAAGAACAGATCAAAACTCCAGAGGAAATACAACTAAGAAATGAAGAGACAGACAACCTATCAGATGCAGAATTCAAAACACTGGTAATCAGGATGCTCACAGAAATGGTTGAGTATAGTCACAAAATAGAAGAAAAAGTTAAGGCTATGCGAAGTGAAATAAGGGGAACCAAGAGTAGGGAAAAGGAAACCAGGACCCAAATCAATGGTTTGGACCAGAAGGAAGAAATAAATATTAAAACAGAACAGAATTAATAAACAAGAATTCAAAAAAAATGAGGAGTGGCTCAGGAACCTCTGGGACAACTTTAAATGTTCCAACATCCAAATCATAGGTTTGCCAGAAGGTGAAGAGGAAGAACAAGAAATTGAAAACTCATTTGAAAACATAATGAAGGAGAGCTTCTCTAATCTGGCAAAGGAAATAGACTTCCAGGAAGTCCAGGAAGCCCAGAGAGTCCCAAAAAAGTTGGACCCAAGGAAGCACACACCAAGGCACATCATAATTACATTACCCAAGATTAAAGATAAGGAGACAATCTTAAAAGCAGCAAAAGAAAAGGAGACAGTTACCTACAAAGGAGTTCCCCTAAGATTATCAGCTGATTTCTTAAAAGAAACCTTGCAGGCAAGAAGGGGCTGGAAAGAAGTATTCAAAGTCATGAAAGGCAAGGGCCTACATCCAAGATTACTCTATCCAGCAAAGCTATCATTCAGAATGGAAGGGCAGAGAAAGTGCTTCCCAGATAAGGTCCAGCTAAAGAAGATCATCATCAAGACCTTATTATATGAAATGTTGAAGAAACTTATCTAAGAAAAAGAATATCAAACTATGAACTATAAAATAGCAACAAACTGACAAATATCAACAGCTGAACCTAAAAACCAAAAACAAACTAAGCAAAGAACTAGAACGGGAACAGAATCACAGAAATAGAGATCACATGGACAGTTATCAGCAGAGAGGGAGTGAAGAGAGATTAGAGGAACAGGTACAGAGAATAAGAAGCATAAGTGGTAGGTACAAAATAGATAGGGGGTGGTTAAGAATGTTATGGGAAATGGAGAAGCCAGAGAACGTATATGTAAGACCCATGGACGTGAATTAAGATAGGGGAATGATGGCGGGAGGTGGGTACATGGTGGAGGGTAATAAAGAGGAGGAAAAAATGGGAGAACTGTAATAGCATAATCAATAAAATATATTTTAAAAAACAAAAACATAATTAATCAAAGACCTAAATGTAAAATCTGAAACAATAAGTTATATAGAAGAAAATGTAGGTACTAAACTTATGGACTTTGGTCTTGGAGGTTATTTTATGAATTTGGCCCCAAAGACAAAGGAAATAAAGACAAAATTAAATGAATGGGACTATATTAAACTAAAGAGTTTTTGCACAGCAAAAGAAACAGCCAACAAAACCACAAGGCAACCAACCAAATAGGAGAAGATATTTGCAAACAATAGTTCCAACAAGGGCTTAATATTCAAATACATAAAGAACTCATACAACTCAACACAAAACAAACAATAAAGTTTAAGAATTGACAGAGAAACTGAACAAACACCTCTCCCAAGAAGATAGACAAATGGCCAACAGACATATGAAACTATGCTCAACTTCACTAGATATTAGGGAAATGCAAACCAAAACAACAATAACACCTCACATGTTAGAATGGCCATTATCAACAACATAAATAATAACAAGTGTTGTGGAGAAAAAGAAATCTTCCTTCATTGTTTGTAGGAATGCAAACTAGTACAGCCATTATGGAAAAAAGTATGGAAGTTTATCAAAAACTTAAGAAAAGAGTTATGATATGACCCAGCAAAACCTCTTTTGGGTATCTATCTGAAATTTTTGAAAACACTTATTCTCAAAGATATATGAACCCCTATGTTCATTGCAGTACTAATCACAGTGGCCAAGACATGGAAACAACCAAAGAGTCCTACAATAGAAGAGTAGATAAAGAAGATGTGGTACATATATATAATGGAATACTACTCAACCATAAGAAAAGTTGAAATACTGACATTTGCAACAACATGGACAGATCTTGAGAATATCATACTAAGCAAAAGAAGTCAGTCAGAGAAAGTTAAGAATCATATAAATTGATTCATATGTGGGATATAAAACTGAAGGTAACAAATGAACAAAAAAGAAACAAACAAACAAAAAACTCAGACACAAGAGTATGGCAGTTACCAGAGGAAAGTGAGGGAATACTAAAGGATAAAGAGGACCAAATATATGGTGATGGAAGATGATTTGTCTTTGGATGGAGGACACACAATGCAATATACAGATCATGTATCATAGAAATGTACACTTCAAGCCTACATAATCTTGTTAACCAATGTCACCCCAATAAATTTAATTTACAAAAAGAGAAATAATTTTACCAGAACCTAATCTATTGTGATTGTTTAGGTAAAGTTGTTATTTGACAGGTTTATTTCTCCTATGCCTTTTGATATGTCTAGTTATTCTAGCTCTTTGGATATCTGTTTTGAATTTAAGTTTACTTGTGTGTTGTGGGATTTATGAAAGTAGCCATTTATGTTTTTATCATTTCTTTTAATGATGTTTTTAATCATTATTCCTCATTTTTTGTGAAACTTTCTTAACCCCAGCAATAGGTGACAAGTGCTTCCTATGTATTGTGTAACACCCCAATTGATCTTATATCCTATAATACAATGTACACTAATAAACAAAAGAAAAGGAAACAGAAAAAAAAATCCCACAATGTTTAATTTCCTCATTCTCTGCCTAGACTGACCACTATTTTAGTGGCCCACAGCACTTGATATTTTCTCACCAGTACAGACTCAAAATATAATTATATTAGAAAAAAAAGAATATAATTATATTAGGTATCCATGCTTTTCTACATGTACTTTGCCCATCAATCCCATACACACTTTGGTCACTCCTTTACCATAGAATTTCAGTTATCTGTTTACTTGTCTACTTTCCTCCACATAGTGTGAGTTCCTAAAGGAAGAAATCCTGACATTCATCTTTGTGCTTCCAATACCAAAGACAAGTCTAGCACTGAGCCCTCAGAGAACAAACACAAGGATTTACCCTTCTGGAATGAGAAATAAGAAGAGAAGAGGTGAAAGGACTAGTTGTTGATAATTTTTTTTCCATCTCCTGTAAAGCGAAAATCCAATTTCTGATGCCTTTAAGGGATGGTATAAAATCCTTTTAAATTAGCAAATTATCAACTTTCTTTTATCATGGTTGCTTTATCTAGTTTAATATATTTTAATTGTTTGTTGGTGAAATTCACATCAGAGGTAAGTTTACTATATCAAACACAAGTTTAAAACTCTAACATACGAGAAAGACTGAGTATGTTTGAATCTCTAATATGTCACTAATGGAATAAAAACAAGTTATGTGTTCCCAAATTGCCTTCTGAGCTGAGTTTGGATCAGACATAACAGGTAAATGGGGTTTTTATATGAAACTCATTTATTAGGGATGTCCATGTATTATCTATCCTTTATTTTTATAATATGGTGACTCTGTAGAGCTTACGTTTGTTCTAAGTATTTAAAACACCAAACCAGAATAGACCAATAGCTATCTCTTATGTGTAAGAACCAGGACAATTGTTTAGGAAATCTTTGTCCAGTTGGATTGGTGGCTGATACAGGAAGTTTTCAGGTTACTAATCCTGGAATCCTTAAAACCCATAGAAATCTACAATATTTCCCAAATTTTCAGAGTACACTTCAAGATTTCCACATAAATTGCAGAACCATGGATTATGCTTAAACCTAAAATATTGATTCTATATTATTCAAGTCAACAGTCTAGTATCAACTTTGGCTATTCAGTGTTGCCATATCTGCATGTTTTTAAATATATTTTATTGATTAAGCTATTACAGTTGTCCCATCCCCCCCTTTATTCCCCTCAAACCTATTTACCCCCCCTTCCCCCCTTTAGTTTTTGTCTATGGGTCATACACATAAGTTCTTTGGCTTCTACGTTTCCTATACTATTCTTAACCTCTCCCTGTCTGTTTTCTACCTACCATTTATGCTACTTATTCTCTGTACCTTTTACCCGTCTCTCCCCCTCCCACTCCCCTGTTGATAACCTTCCATGTCTTATATAAATCCCTTTAACATTTCATATAATAAAGGCTGGGTGATGATGAATTCATTGAACTTGACCTTATCTGAGAAGCACTTTATTTGCCCTTCCATTCTAAATGAAAGTTTTCCTGGATAGACTAATCTTGGATGTAGGTCCTTGCCTTTCATGACTTGGAATACTTCTTTCCAGCCCCTTCTTGCCTATAAGGTCTCTTTTGAGAAATCAGCTGACAGTCTTCTGGGAACTCCTTTGTAGGTGATTGTCTCCTTTTCTCTTGCTGCTTCTAGGATTCTCTCCTTATTTTTAATCTTGGGTAATGTAATTATGATGTGTCTTGGTGTGCTCCTCTTTGGGTTCAACTTCTTTGTGACCCTCTGAGCTTCCTGGACTTCCTGGAAGTCTATTTCCTTCACCAGCTTGGGGAAGTTCTCCTTTATTATTTGTTGAAATATGTTTTCAATCCTTTGGTCGTCCTCTTCTCCTTCTGGCACCCATATAATTCAGATATTGGAATGTTTAAAGATGTCCTGGAGGTTCCTAAGCCTCTCCTCATTTATTTGAATTATTTTTTCTTCATTCTTTTCTGGTTGAATGTTTTTTTCTTCCTTCTGGTCCACACCATTGATTTGAGTCCCAGTTTCCTTCCCACCCCTATTGGTTCCCTGCACATTTCCCCTCATTTCATTTAATGTATCCTTAATTTTTTCATCTAATTTGTGACCAAATTCAACCAATTCTATGAACATCCTGATTACCAGTGTTTTGAACTGTGCATCTGATAGATTGGCTATCTCTTCGTGGCTTAGTTGTATGTTTTCTGGAGTTTTGATCTGCCCTTTCATTTGGGCCATGTTTTTTTCTCCACAGGCCTGTTACATATAAGGGGGCGGGGCCTTAGGTGTTTCCCAGGGCAGGGTAACCTGCATCGCTGCAGTGTGACATTGTCTGCAGGGAAGGGGTCTGAGAGGGCACAATGGCACTTGCTCCACTCTCTGCCAGCTTCTGGTCACTTCTCCGCTACCCAGAAGCAAATTGGGCCCTTCTTGTGATGATTCCCACATGGGTGGGCTGGACCTAGGTCCATGTGGGTCTCTCCAACAAACTCCCCTGTGAGACTGGGAGTTCCTCCCACTGCTGCCTCACCCCCATAGGTGTTTTCAATTGGTGATTTGAGGTTTTATTTCCCTATGCTGAAGCACTGGGCTGCATGGTCTGCTCCCTTCCCCAGCTTTTTCTCCTGGTTTATCTGCGTGTGAACGTGGGGACCTTTGGCTCCACCGGCCTCAGTCCCACTGGGTCCAGGTCTGGAAGCTGTGGTCCACCCCCCACCCCCGCCAGCTGCAGTGTTGCTAGCCCCGCTTCACAAACTGCCAACTCACTGCATGTTCGTCTCTGCCCTGCTTACAGGTCTGGATGAATGTGTCTTTAACTCTTTGGTTCTTGGACTTCCATAAAGTTCGATTTTCTGTCAGTTCTGGTTGTTTTTTGTTTTTAAATTGTTGTTGTCCCTCTTTTGGTTGTGCAAGGAGGCACAATGTGTCTACCTATGCCTCCATCTTGGCCGGAAGTCATATCTGCATGTTTAATTGAGAATATATCTTCAAAGAAAAAGCATTTCCTCCCCTAAGCAACTGAAATTAAGATAGTCTGTACTAGAATACATTTGCCTTGACACTTTGCTCTTACAATCAGGCATAAAATTGCCACACAAGAAATCATGGCTTTGATTTATAATTCCCTTGCGTTTGTTCCTTTCCTCAAGTCAATCAAGGATGTTTTAAATGCATACTTCACACACAACATGAACAGAACAAGGTGGTGAGAATAACAGCTCTCTGGCAACTTTAATCAATTCCTATGCGGAAAACTCAGTACAAAAAAATGAAACTACTTGGGAGGCCATCTCTCCACTCTGTAGTCTAGAAGATACTACTTTTCCTTCAGTGCTCAGCTTAGACTGTCTTATCAGTTTGGGTGAATTCCTTGCCAGTTTCGTTGTTCATCCTATACTATGCAAATATTATATTGCATTTCCTCCATTTGTTGTTTAATTATAGAATGGAAGAGAAAGAAAACTACATTTTAAAAGCTGATCAACTGGCTTCTTCTTAAGAGACTGCTGTTTTTATTTGGAATATTACCCGATGGTTACTTAAAATGTCAAATATAAAGTCCCCCTCTTTGGTATTAAGATCAGTTTAGTCTTGAAAGATCTGAACTTTTGTAACAGTTCTTTAGTATTCTATGTATTTGACTGAACAGACAAAAGTTACATTTCATGCATTCAATCGAAAAGCAACATCTACCTTGGTTCTACAATATTAAGGACTCCTACTGATCAGGAGCCTGCTGTGCATCCTAGGTGACCAGTAATGGGTGGCATGTATCAGAAGTCATGGCATTTAAAAACATCAGCTAAAATTCTCTTGTCTTTTACATATTGCACATACTAGGTCCAACCCATGACCTAGTAATCAGTAATTTAAAATTCATCAGTTAAATTAACAATATTAAGTAGAAAAGCTTTTTGAACTATTTCAACTTGTGTTAATCATAAAGTACCTAATGTATGATGTTGATTAAGAAGATAGCAACTTAATAAGTCTTGCCACATACAAAGTCCTCCATTGCATGAAAATCTTTGAACCACAACATATTGGAGACTCAATATGAAAACTGAGTTTTCAATTTGCTTCTCATGATAATCATCCAAATATTGTATATTGTTTGCTTGAAGCATTTTTTCTATATAAAAAAAATGATCTTTTTTTCTTATCACCAGAAAGAGGCAGTGCAATAGTGTCAAAAAGTCAGAGAGTTGTGACCAATTGAAAGGTCTATGTCTTTTTCTATATTCACCTAACTGGAGTTTTTTGGGGTGAAGAAAAGAGGGAGGGTCATAAAGATAACATGCTTAAAAAGGGTTCTAAATCACTTATTTATAAAAATTATATAGTATTACATATACCAATCAAAGATGATGGTAACTAAAATCCCAAAACCAAAAAAAAAAGAAAAAGTAGGAATGAAAGGAAGTATTGCAATTATCCCATCTAAACTCCTATTTCATGCAACATCCACAAACAACAAATCCCTAAAATAGCCCTGCAAAGTAGATGTGATTATCCCCATTTTACACATGATAGAGCTAAATATCAGAGATTAAATAGTTTACTCAAATTTCACTGAGAAGTTATAGATTCAGACTATGAATCTAAATCTGTCTGACCAAGACACCTGTGTTCTTTTGATGACATCTGATGGTAGGCCAATTCTACATCTACTTTACCTACCATTGGTCTAGACCTCAGAATGAAACGAGGTCAAATTTGTTCAACTGTCTTATAGAAATAGCATTTTCTTATTTAACAAACTCATAATGTTATCAAAAAGCAAGTGCATCTATTTTATATGATTTTTTCTTACTTAACCCAGGCTGATTTTTAGTGATCATCACTTTCTCCAAGTGCTTTCTAAATATGACAACAACATACAATTATTATTAGATAAAACTACATAGCACTTTCTATATCTGAGGCACTGTTTTAAGCATTTGTATTAATTCATTTAATCTTATCACAAACCTATGAAATAGGTATTATTGTTATCACTTTAGTAATGAGGAAACTGAGACACTGAGAGGATAAGTAGCATGCCCAGGGTCGCACGACTAGTCATGGCAGAGCACAGATGAGAACCTAGGAAGTCTACAGATTCCACACTCTTAACTGCTAATAATACTGCCATACTTAGCCATGTGTTGAATAATTTATTCTGAATGTTGCCACTGATTGCTCTCATACTTACTGATCCCTATTCTGCAGATTCCATCATTTTCCCCTTCTTAATAAAGGAAGCAGTTTTGTTCATCCGAGTTTCCTGGATATTGTTTAAGTTTTATACCTTCTCAAGGGTAAAATTTTCTTCTTCTGACCTCTATAATTTTTCTGTGTATAGAGCCTTTAACATCTTTAGAGAGTTTGGATGTTCCCTTCCAAATTCCTTACTTGTATTTCATTCAATTCCTTTTATCCACGTTGTTCCCTCTATTCAGTTTTAACACATTTCGTACCACATAGAAATCTTTAAGACATACACCAGGGACCGCACAATATTGGGCAAACATCACGTTAATTAAATCATCTCATGATGCGTTCCTTAACAGATGGCACGCAAAACACGAGAAAACTCGTGAGTGGTACGAAAAGTGTTAAGATTATTCACTTTAATGTAGGAACAGCTAAGGTATTGGGCAATTCTACTCTTTTTTTTCCTATTTCCACTTGCCTTTATCACACATAGAGACTAACTCCCTCATTGTCTCTCTATATATTGCAAAGTTAGATCGGGATTTTGTAATTATGAGAAACAAAAGGTTGTGTTTCTTTGGAATTTAGATAGTATTATGGTCATGGATCCAGGAATGTCTGAATCCTGCTCTGCCAGGTACCTTCCCCTCTGTGGGAATAAAAATAAATAACAGACTGAAATAAAAGAACTTATCTGGAAACTAAAGTATTCCACCCCAAACCTCCATATTTTTAGACCAACTCCAGATGAAACCTCTGTTGGACATCTGTGTTTAGTTTTCATGCTTACCTCCATTGCACCAAATATTATCTCTGAATTACTATTTCTTGATTTATCAACTTGAGAAAATGAGGACTATATTCATTTACACCACTTGCACTTTTTCATTCCATCCTCTCCCAAAATGTGGGTAATTTTATTGTATAGGTAAATTTTCTAACCTTACATCATATACATGAGCCTTTACTTCTTGTTTCATCACCCTTAACAGTAGCTCTTGATGCCCCATTATGTAAAACTGTGGTATTATTAACCTTCACTCTTCCCTTCACCTTTTCTCCTGTTTGTCATGGCCTCTTTTCTGTCAATTTGTATACCTGCTGCTGCAGTATCAACACCCAATCTCTCTAGAAGAGAGTATTCATATCATTTGTTTAAAAGTGCATTTAGGACTGTTCCTCTGTCACTCATCACTCTGCATAATTAACAGGGAGTTGACACTAAAAGCAGTTCTCAATGTTATTCTGTAAACAATTTCAAATAATCTCCCTGTTTTCAGCACCACTAACAAGTCCTATTACCTGTACCTGCCAGCTCTAAAACCTAGAAAATCAATTGGCAGTCATGACAGTCCTTCCTTGGGCTGTTTCTTCTTCCATTCAACTTCATTTTCCAATATGTTTCTATTTTCAGTCTTCTAGAAATTTTCTGAAACACCTTGATCATTATAGGTTCCCTTACCATTTTCTTCCTTGTTACGGATTTATTTCTGTTTCAGTTATCTATCAACTAAATAACATTGCATGACAACAAAACAAAACCTCAGTGGCATACAACCATACATACTTATTTTGCTTATTTTTCTCTGGCATTCAGCTTATCTGAGCTGTGTTCAATTGAATTTAGTTGGTTCTCTCATGCATCTGTAGTCAGCCTCAGGTGCACTAGGTGCTAATATTGGCTAGGGTCCTTCGCATGTCCAGGAGTAGACTGCTTATCAGCTGGGGAAGTTCTGCACTGCTTTATGTTTCTCTCACATCTCTTCAGCAGGCCAGCTCAGACACATTCTCATGGAAAAGGCATGAGCAAACAAACTCCATATTGCAAGCATTTTCAAACCTCTGTTGTGTCACATATGCTAACATCCCATTTGCTAAAACAAATCACACTTTGCCTAGTCCCAGAATCTGAGCAACAGGGCACTATTAGAGAATTTAACATGTGATAAGAATACTATTTCAAATTATAGTTGACTCTTGAACAACATGGGTTTTCACCGCACTGGCCCACTTATTCGTGGAATGTTTCCAATAAATATACAGTTGACCCTCCGGACATTGGATTTGCATCCACAGATTCAACCCACCATGGATCTAAAAACAGTATTATTCCTCCTCAATTGGGAATCCACAGATGTGGAAGGCCAACTGTATGCATTGTTCTAAGTCATTTTATACAAAGTACTTAGTATCTGTGTATTTCAGTATCCACGAGGGACAGTCCTAGAACCAATCTCTGACCAATACCAAGAGGTGACTGTAGTTAAGTTTTTGGAAAGTCAAAAATTATATGTGGATTTTCAACTGTGCTGGGTAAGTGCCCCAGCCCTGGCGTTTTTAAAGGGTCAGCTGTAATTACATGGCTATACAACTGAGAAAAGTCAAAAGTTGTGTATTTACCTCATACTATTCACATAAAAATTTCATATAAAATATAATATATATACCCTGGCTGGGTTGTTCAGTTTGTTGGAACATCATCCCGTACCCCCCCCCAAAAAAGTCATGGGTTCAACTCCATATCAAAGCACGTACCTAAGTTGTGGGTTTGATACTCTGGTTTCTCTTCAGATCATATAGAGCTTTTGCCTTTTACTAGGTTGTGGGTTTGATTCTCAGTCAAGGCATATACAGGAGACAACTGATAGATGTTTCTCTCTCACATCAATCTCTCTCTCTTTCTCCCTTCCTCTCTTTCTCTAAGATCAATAAACATATTTTTGGGTGAGGATTAAAACTAATAATAAAATAAATAAAATATAATATCTAAGAAACTATAAATGTAATGAAATAGTTATGTTATTGGAAAAGATTTCCCAAGCAAGACATGACAAACTGAGAAATAATAAAGAAAGAAACTGGAGGGGGTCAGAAGATGGCGGCGAGATAGGAGGAACAGAGTTTACGTCCTCCTACCCACTGGTTGATTTTCTGAGGAACAGGGCGAAAACCCAGCAGTATTCCAACACATATGATGATTGATGCCCAAGATTACAGGGGAATTTGAACATTCATACGGTAAGCAGAGTGCATCGGAAGGAAAGGGTCCCCATCGGGACAAGCC
>PVJI01026606.1:0-18829 GCA_004026765.1 Micronycteris hirsuta | reverse complement strand
TGTGTTTTACGGCATCATGATCCCCATGTTAAACCCCCTCATCTACAGCCTGAGAAACCAAGATGTGAAAGAAGCCTTCAAAGGGATTGGAAAGAAGTGCTTCTAGTTTGATCCTCAATTTCTAATTTTCTATGCTTGTAAAAAAACAGAACGACAGTGCTTATTTTCAAGAAATCAAAGCAAAAAAAGTCAAACAACATGGAAAAGTTGCTAAGTTTTACTAATCTCAAGCTGCAAATTAAAGTCACAATGAGATCACCACTTTCTACCCACATGTCTGGCAAAAACTGCAAAAGAATGATAATACCTATGAATTGCTGTGATGTAAGGAAAATCATGCTCTCATATATCATTAACGGAAAATTGAAGTGTTACTTCACTCTAGAAGGAATCTGACAAAAACAAAAACTATCTTTTTAAAACAAATGTAGTCTTTGATCCAGGATTTCAGCCTTGTAAATTGATCTAGAAATAGAAGTTCCAATCCATAAGGACATATATTTAAGGATGCTTACTATAGCATTGTTAAGGAAAACAAGACCAAGAAAAGTGAATATTCCTCAATAGGAAAATAAATCTGTATTGTTTTCCATCTAAAATCTGTATCGATTGCTACATAACAAACTTCCACAAATTCAAGGGCTTAAAAAATACAGATGTAATTATGGGTGGGAGGTGGGGGTGGGTGGGGTAGGGGAAAGTGGTGGCAGGAAAATGGAGACAACTGTACTTGAACAGCAAAAAAATAAATAAAAATTTTAAAAACATATATACAAGTATTATATTACAGTTTTATGGGTCAGGAATCTATACACTGCTAATCTGCACCCTCTGAGATGTTACAGGTGTCAACCTGGACGAGAACTCATCTGGAAGCCCAACTGGGGATGGCCTTGTTTCCAATGCCCCCCACCCCCCCCCCCGTGTTGTTGGGAGAGTTCATCTCCTTGCAGTTGTAGGACTGGGATTCCTGCCTTCTTCCTGACCGTCAGCCACGGGCTGCTCCCAGCTTTGAGAGGACACCCACAATTCTTTGCTACATGGCCCTCTCCATAATGCCCTTCATAACATGGTCGCTTATTTCTTTAAAGCCAGAAAGCTATAAATAGCTGACCATAGGTAGACCACATGAAC
The DNA here is from genome assembly GCA_004026765.1 of Micronycteris hirsuta. Classification (NCBI taxonomy): domain Eukaryota; kingdom Metazoa; phylum Chordata; class Mammalia; order Chiroptera; family Phyllostomidae; genus Micronycteris; species Micronycteris hirsuta. Next base: position 17,695 of record PVJI01026606.1, on the reverse strand, counting down.
AACACCTTTCGTGTGCCCAGATCTTACTAGAACTTCAAACGTCACTCTCTCCCTGAACTGTTTCCAGCTCGACACTTGTTTCCCACCAACTCTCTACCCCTGGAAAGAATTTCTTCTTCCACTGAAGACCCATAGCACTTCATCTGCATCAATAAATATTATTTATTATTTATCATTTCCTATCTAAATTATTTATTTACCTAAAAGACCTTCACTATTACCCATAAAGCTCTTGAGATACATTGTTTTCTATGACCTTTTAACATCTGGTGTAGAGACTTAGACACAGTAAATATTCTATAAATATTTAATGAATAAATGAATAGTGACAACAATAATATAGACAGTTTCCCAACTGCAAGTTATGTGATTATATAGCCTATACTAGTGGTCTCTAAATACCAATCTGTGGACAGCAGCATTTGAATGACCAGGAAAAGGTTATTTTTTAAAGTGAAGATAACTATAGCCCAGTCCTAGAGATGTTGGTTCAGTGGCATTAGATGGAGCCTAGTATCTATAAGTATCTGTATTTGCAAAATGTTGCTTTAATTGTGTGCTACTGGGAAATAGTATTTAAGAGCACAAGATTTAGCATCTTTTAGAATTTGGCTTATGTCCCAACCAACCCTGTCACTCACCCGCAGTGTCCTTTTGTAAGTAATTAAGCTTTCAAAACTTGTTTCTCATAACAATACATATCTCACGAGGTTTTTTCTTTGTTTTTCAGTCATAGATAGATAAGGTAATGAATAGAAATCATTGTACCTGGCACTAATAAACTCTCACTAAATGCTAATAGTAATGGTCACTCACAAGAATTATTTCAACATGGGTGTGATCGACGTTATAAGAGTGCTGCCCTGGCTGGTATAGCTCAGTGGATTGAGTGCAGGCTGCAAACCAAAGTGCTGTCAGTTCGATTCCCAGTCAGGGCACATGCTTGGGTTGCAGGTCAGGTCCCCAGTAGGAGGCACGTGAGAGGCAACCACACATTGACACTTCTCTTCCTCTCTTTCTCCCTCACTTCCCCTTTCTCTATAAATAAATAAATAAAATCTTTAAAAATAAAGAATGCCCTCATCACACACATGTGCATGCATTCACACACATATGCATGCATGTACACACAAAGTCAGTAAGAAGTCTCCCAAAGTTTGCAACATGGAAACATTCCCCTCTGGGAAGCTCTTCTCTTCTTTAGCAGAAAATTAACTAACAAATCTTTTTTTTCTTTGATCCTATCTCAGCACATAGTGCCACAGGTACTCAAGGGTAACAGGTACTAATCCCATAGACCTCAGATGTGCACTCTTTTGGTGGAGAAATCATTGGGATGGCAGTAAGTCTTCACTAGCTTGGGAAGAAAATCTAAAGACAAGACTCCTGTATAAAAAGCAAATTACATTTTTCCTATTCAGCTTAGCATTATTCCAGCACATGAAGACCACTGTAAAGTCCATAGTATTAGAACCAATATTCCAGCATAACTGACTCCAGGGCTTGGTACAGTCATCTTATCTTCAGCAAAATAAAACTATAAATGGAGAGAGGGAATTATCAATGGTATGGAGAAGTTATAAAATGGCCCAGGAGATGGGAGCTGACATATCAACCATAATGTTCTCAACTGAACATAAACAACCTTCACAGAATATAAGCAACAATCAGACAAGGCAACTCCATGGCTGAGATGGAAGAGGACAGAGCAAAGGCCACTCTCTGAAGATGTCTGGAACAAAACAGGAACAAAGACTCTTGGCAACCAAAAAAATAAAAATTGCTAAAATTAGTAAATGCTCCTTCTTTGTCCACTTCATTTTTCTCCACTCTTAGGTACAAATTACCAAAATATCCAATTGTTGAATTCCTGATAACACTCAAAAGAGAACTTGCCCTCACTTCCTAAATCATTCTTGGAATCACCCAGCACAAACCTAAGTCCTAGAAGAGGATTCCCAAGTCCCTCTTACCCAACACTCTGGTCCCTCCGCGGCAGGCTCTCGTGCCCTGCAGCACACGGACCAGCCTACCTTTGTTTGACTACATAGGTGCTCCTGGGGCTTGCCAGCAATGGAGCATCGATGTGTAAATTGCTGAGGACATCTAGTACCCCTTAGGAATCTTGTTTTTGTTATTCACTTTTTTATTGCAAAAAATTAATATACATCCTTTTTTTTAATACAGCTATTTTTTAAATTAAAAAAGGATTCTCTATCTTTTTCTGGAAGTACAAACTATAGATTAACTATGACTTGTTTTAACATTACCTTATCTATATTTAAAATTATTGCTATAAAACACAACTTTGCATAGAATTCTCTGTGTTTAAGGTAATTTTTTTCCAATCTCATTTTATCAAAGTTAAAACTGAGGTTGAGGGAAGTTACATTTCTTGCCCAAGATCATATACCTATTAAATGGTAGTTCCAAGATTCAAATATAGATATAACTTCAAAGCCTATCTATTTTCCATTGCTGGTAGTATAAAATAAAACCTCATAGTGCCTTGTATATAGTATAATTTGGACAACTTCAAAATTCTTGCACTATTTATCCAGTTAAAAATCTCTTCCAGAGAAGCTTCCACTTCTTGCCAAGATGGAGGAACCAGAACTGGATTTACCCTCCTTCCTGAAACAAGAAAAAATGGACAAAATATATTAAATACTAGTTTGCACGATGTCGCACATCAGATAGTAAAGGACAATGATGCCTGAGAGGCAAAAAAATATAATTTCCCTAACTTCCTGTCTTAAGAAGTTTCCAAACTTCCATGCAGAGAGAGAGAGAGAGCACTCGAGAAGAGATTAGTAGAATTTCTAAAAGAAATGGAAATGAAAATCTGGAGAGACCAAAGCAGCTAGAGTTTGCACAAGAGAACCCTGAAGAGAGAGGACTGTATGGAGAGAAAACCCCCAGAGCTGCAGAGGATCCCCTCAGTTATTTAGCGGAGTACTGATCTGTACACACGCACGAAGAAGCTAGGAAAAAAAATACTGAAAAGGTTATGCATAATGATGTTTAATGCTCACATAAGGCTGAGAATGGTGCCTGTTCTCAACAGCCAGACAGAAAAACACTTGCCTCGGTGGGATCAGTTTCTGAGAAACTTCACTGTGCTCCAGAACAAAACTCAAGGGTATTTATAAGAATACAAAAATATCTAGCACCAAACATGGCAACATCCACAACACCTGGCTTCCCACCAGAATCACCACACTCGCAAAAAGCAGGAAAGCATGACCACAATGAGAAGAAAAATCAATGGTCAAAACCAACCAAGAACTGCCAAAGATGTTATAATTAGCAATCAAAAACATTAAACAATTAGCATAACTATGCTCTATGTGTTCAAAAAAGATAAGTGGAGTCATGAAAGCTTAGACAACTACAGTATCTGGTGGCAAAAAAAAAGAAAAAATTGCACTGGGCAAGATTAACCACAGATTAGACATTCCGAAAGGAGTGATTAGTGACCTTGAAGACACAGCAATATAAACTGTCCAAAACAAGAGAAAGGTGAATCAAAAAGGTAATTGAACAACACATCAGTGAGCTGTGGAGCAACTTCAAGAAGACTGTATATGTGTAATTGGGGTCCCTGAAAAACAGGAGAAACAGGGTTGATGTAATTTTTTTAAAAAAATAATGCTGAAAATTTTATACATCTGATGAAACTATAAATCCACAGATCCAAGACTCACAAGAAACTCTAAGCCAAAAAAAAAAAAAACCAGGCAAAAATGACACCAAAATACATCATAATCAAATTGCTCAAAACAGGAATAAAGGGAAAATCTTCAGTGCATCCAGAAGGAAAAGACACATTGTGAATAGCAGGAGAAAAGTAAGAATATAAACATATTTATGGTCAGAAGCAATGGGAGTGAAGAGACAATGGACTACCGCCATAAAGTGCTTAAAGAAATAATGCTTTGACAATAGACCAAATAATTTTATGCACACACACACATAGATACATACCTGCAATGAATTCTTCTGACTTTACAATGCACTTGAAAAGTACCCATATAATGTAAATGGCTTCTCACCTTTTTTTTTTAAGATTTTATTTTTATTTTAGAGAGAGGGGGAGGGAGGGAGACAGAGAGGGAGAGAAAAAGCAATGTATGGTTGCCTCTCACATGGCCCTCACTGGGGACCTGGCCCGCAACCCAGGCATGTGCCCTGACTGGGAATCGAACCAGCGACCCTTTGATTCCCAGCCTGCACTCAATCCACTGAGCTACACCAGCCAGGGCGGCTTCTCACCTTTTATGAAGGTGTTGTCCAGGTGACTCACATCAGAATTGTTAAAGTAAGATGATGTTCAGTTTTCTCATGTTCCCATCATGCCTAAAGCACATCTGGTGATCCTTGCTTACCGTCTTGCACTCTTCTCCACGAGATTCAAAACTGCTTGAAAAAAGAGACCAAATTTTATTCACTTATGTTACAAACTCACTTCAAGGACGCATCTTGCATGCAGTTTGACTTGAAGTAAAGTTGTCACCTATCTAATTGCTAAAAGGTTACTTGGCTGTGGATATCTATATATCAAGGAATTTGAAAGAATCAGGGACGCCAATAATAGCAGGTTTGTATTCTGCCCCATATACCAAGGTTATATTCTGACTTTATCTTCAGAACAATCAGTCCTAAGATTATTGATGTTAAAAAGATAAGACCACTAATGACTTACCAAATGAACATACGGTTTTCTTATCTGCACACAATTTCTTAAGCTACCTACAAACATTCTAAAGCTACTGGTCAGGGACAAATAGGAAGGAGGTTATGAGTGTGGTCACATTCAGGAGCTTAGCGTTTTCTAGCACATGAAGGTTTAAATTATTATAAAAATAATAAATATTTCCAAATAGCCCCAGGTTTGGGCTTCACTGGCTCCTAGAACTATTAAAGCTGTTTCTGATGTGACTACAACTGCTTTCCCTAGAATGTCCTCATTATCCCTTTTGAGTTTTTTGTCTGTTATAGGGTGAACTTTCTTTCTTGATGTAGTCTATTTTTTCCTTCAATAAAAGTAAGTAGTATCTGTACCTAAAACTGTAGGAATCTACAACAGCTTTTATTTTATATTTTTCTTTTTTCTGGTAGGAGACACAGGGACCAACATAATTTTAAGAACACTCTGTGAAGTGCATTTCTTCATTTGTCTACTTCCTACATTGTTCCCAGGAGCAGTTTAAAGCATATTATGGGCTCTTTAAATGCAATTTTTAAACATTTTATTCAGGAAATTTCAGTCCATGATAGTGCAAAACAATTTTTATTGCTATATATCAGATGTCAATCTGTAAAAGTGATTTTAAAGTTAAGTTCCATTTAATGAGCAAACATAAGCTTTCTATTTGAGGCAGGTTGTTCTGCAAAACTTCATCATGGGTTATCAGAAACTAGGGTAGCTTCAGTCTATCCTACCATCATAATCCAACGACTTAAAAAAGAGTGAAATATAAGAGATGTACCTCCTTGATCCTAATGGCTTTTCACATGAAAAGGAAGCAGGGAAATTGGTAGAAAAAATGGGAACTTCGCCCTAAGAATTGTAAAGGGAAAACGAGAAACTGGAGAAAAGTAAACCCCAAGAATAAGTCCCTAGCAAAATCATTTGATGGGAGAATCCTTGAATCAAAACAGCATCATCCCTTGAACAAATGCCATAGGTGTTCTTCTGTCGTGTAAGAAAGTTCACTATAATCCTGTAAAGAAAATCAGGATTATTATTAGCTAAGCACTAATATAGATAGGCTTTCCATGCGCCAGCATACAGAAAACACATTAACTCACTGATCCTTGATAAAAGAATCCCCGTTTTCAGATTATGAAAAACTGATAATCCCTAGTTCCATGTGTTGTGACTCAGAGCAGTGAGACCACATGCTCATGCCACAGAACGGAGCCATGGATCCAGGGTTTTAATTTAGTTCCATAGCCTGCACGCTTGACCAAACAATACACCATTTTTCGTTTTTTACTTAAGGAAAAGTAACTTAACTGGAGATTTTTTTTTCTAAATTCCATATCTATTTTTCCCCACACTTTCTATTGAGGTACAATTTACCCAGAGATAAATGAGCCATTCTTAGGTACATTTCTTAGTCATATCTCCGAGAGTTGGCATCCCATAAGCAGCCAGCTCAGAATTCACAGAATTTTTAATAGAGCATTGTTACTAGGTGGCCTACCTCTTCACTATCCTTCTGCGGGTTCAGTGCCATCAATCACTTTTTTTGTGGTGAACCCCTGGTGTTTGACATCAGCATGACAATCGTGGCCTGCCAGAAGTTTAACTTGAGTCCTGCATTGGTTACCACACTGGGTCATCATGTTCTTTTGCACGCATATCAGAGCTGTGATTCCAAGGATGTCCACAAGGAGGAGAAAAGACTTCCCTGCTGTAGCACCGGGTCTTCCATAGGGCCCTCTCTGTGTGTACTTTCAGCCTGGTCCTAAGAGCCCAGGAGAAGAATATGAAAGTGAACTCTGTGTTTTAAAGATTTGTAATGCTCGTGTTGAAACTTTGATCTAAGCCCCCAAACAACGAAGTAATAAATGCACTAATCACGATAGCAAAGAAGTGTGAACTGGATCTCATTTCTTACTAGGCGCAAAGGAATATCCGAGCAAGTTTTTTACAAGATGCTATTTGCCTAGAGCAATTTTTTTTCCAATAGCCTCAAAAACGTCTTGAGCTTTTTAAATCCCTAGATTACATCAAAGGTTATCAAATTTTCACAGAAATGGATTTAGCTAGAGAGGCAACAGAGCCTTTCTGCCTGATGAACAGGCCTCTCTTGCTAATGAATGTTCTTTATAAAAAGTATGAAAAATCAGCAATCAATATGCTACAGCAACATCATTCAAAGAGTATTGGAAAACCAACTAGTGCAATATTAATCTCAAAGAAGCAACATCAACTTGCAAGAAAAGTTAGGATAGAAAAGGGAACTTCTAGTGCACTGGGAAAGTAAGCAAGAGTCCATACAGGCATTTGAGGTAGATTGGGGTCAGGGGGAGGGCAAGAAGAATAAGATAAAATATTAAGCAAATTCTTATAATGGTCCATTACTGAGCAGAACTTCCAGGGGTAGTCAGCAACAGGAAACTCCCTAGATCCTGTAAGTATAAAGCACTCATATCATCCCATCACCCAACAGTGTCCAGGTGCCCTCTGCCAAGATCTAAAGCCGTTAGAGAACCAGAGACTGAGGAGACAGCAGCCTAGCTGAGAAGCTGTCAGCCATGGGCGGCAGCGACCTCCACACTGAAGACGACCACCTGGTTCTCCCTTCTAATATCAAGTTCAGCAGCATCCTGGCCAGTCCTGCGCTGGCAAAACAGGGAAAACTTCTCTTGCTTCAACATCGCAGTATCAGACAGATGTGTTAATGCAGTGAAGTCTCCGCAAAATTTGTCTTCCCAACATTTCCAAAATTAAGCCCCATGAACTTATTCTTACAAGGATGTTCAACATGAAACGTGCTCCAAGACCAAGTAGTGGTGAAATCCTGAATGAATCAATATCAGATTTGTTTGCCAAAGGGCTTCTCAGAAAAAAATTACCTAGCAGTATGCCTTGTGATTCCCTAAGAGGGAAGGAGTGCAGAGCATTTCCCAGACATGTGGGACTACAGGGCATCTTTTAGTCCATGTGCTTAAGTCTAAAATGCATGTTTTTATAGTGTGTTACTATTTCTGATGTTTGTGTGATCTTAAAATCCACGTGTACATTTAACAAAGCAATGAAATTATTAAACTGATGGTGAATCTCTTAATTGATATATACATATATCCAATAAAATATAGTAAATATATTTTTAACAGCTTAAAATCCATTTTCCCTATAGATCAGTTTAAAAAATACCTTTTAAAGATTTAAAACAAAAAGTTGGCTAAACAAAGGTGAAGGGATTAGCCTAAGAATAGTTCATATACGTATGCAAAGCTCATAGACACAAACAATATTGTGGCCACAGCCAGAGAGAAGGCGGGGAAGCGGTGGGTGGAGGCAGGCAAAGGAGGGGAAAATGGGGACATCTGTAATAGTGTCAGCAATAAATTGGTTTTTTAAAAGCCAACTAAGTGCTTTTATAAAAGTAACTAGAGAGAGTTGACTATTGCAGTACTTACTAGAAAACATCATTTGAAGAATATCTTCCACTCTAAATAGAATATCAAATTTGTATATTAAAAAATCAATATTATATTCAATCATTAATTCAAGTGCCTTAAGGATTCCTAATAGAAAGCATGTTGTTTACCATGGTTTAGTTATTGTGGATGTTAAATGTTTTTATTTCTTTAAAAAGTATCCGATGATTCAGATTGGCTATTTCACACAATGTACCTATTTTGGTAAATTCCCAGTCCTTAAAAACATTTATTATTGTCATTATTTACTCACTTTAATATGAGTCACATTTCTCCCTCACCTAAGGGAAGCGAACCTTGTAAACACTTTCTGGAATCCCAGTTCATATTCACCCAAAGAGGAGAAGTGAATGCCAGTTCCAAAAATGGTTAGTCATCGCTACCCGTCACCTTCCCCTGACCCTACCATCGCTAGCAGGGCTTTAAAATAGCTAAAATGTTAGTGTCCATGTTAGTTCTCTAGGGCTCCTGTAACGAAATACCACAAACTGGGTGGTTTAAACAACAGGGATGTATTGTCTCACAACTCTGGAGAAACCCAGAGTTCGCATGTTTCTGGAGTTTTCAAAGAGAGCTCGCTAAGCGTTCCTTCAGGTCAAGAGAGCTATCTCAGCAGGGCTTCTTCAGTCAAGAAGATTAGAGTATAGTGTAGCCTTGCCTTCCTGCCACCACTGTCCCCTACTACTCTCTTCGTCAATATCAGAGACACTGTGGGCCAGCCCAACAAAACACGCGAAAGTCTTCAAGGATGCATGCTCTTTAACTTGACATTGCCTGGTGAATAGAGCAGATAAGAACTCAAGATCTCCCAATACATTGAGTTGACTGACTGAGGAAGGGCCGTCTACTTGGCTAGTTTTTGTATCAAATGCTCCCCTTTAACTCACATTCGAATCACCATTTCCTTTCTTCAATTTCTGCACCAAAGATATGTGCAGTATCCAAAATATACCAAGGGCTTTTATGTATGCCATCTTATCTGACCCTCACAGCAACTCTATGCACCTATCTGTGTCATTGGCCCCTTTCACAGATAAGGAAATCGATACTCAGGTTAGCAAAGTGGCTTTCCAAAACCCTCAGCTAGAGAGTCACAGGCCAAGATGGGCATTTAGGTTTTTTGGATTCTTCTGTTTTCTTTCCACTAAAATCCGTTGTATCTCTGATTCTCCACATTCCTTTTCAACTCTAGTGTCTAGGATTATATTACATAAATCTTACTTGATTTTTCTCATTCATTCTTCAATCCTACTAGACATTCCATAATCAATTTTCAGAAATGTATTTCTTCAATGGGTGTTTGGGGATGAATGTTCAGTGTCAGATTCAGGGTTAAGTGGAGGCACAAAAATGAACAAGACAGACATGTCTTCTTCCTTCATGAAGCTTACAGTCTAGCATTAGTGGCGCAACCAGTCCAGAACTTAGCTGAAGATGCCAAAAGCTTGGACCAAAGAGGATATAGTTCAACTGTTCTCAAATATACAGAATAAGGGAACTTTGACAAGGAAAATTAAAGGACGTCCGAGCATAATTCCTGAAGTTCATTAGGAAGACCTTGAGTGTTTGGAGAGGTGATTCAAGAGGCTAAAGTGAACCATTGGCAAAGAAGACAATCTGGCATTTTGTCTGAAACAATTGAGTCAGTGGGTGATGATTAGCTCATTTTATCTTCCTTTTCTAACATGTGAAACTATCAGACTGATCCAGACACAGGAGCTTCTGTAGTCTCTGTGTTCATAACAAATTATTCAAAACAACAGTGAGAGCCAGAGTCAGTCTGACTAATGCCGTTTAACCACTGTCTACACTCGAGAACAAGCCCCAGGCTGTCCATCAGTGTCTGGAGCCCCGTCCCGTCTCATATCTCTAAATCCCAGGGTCTTCACACTCTCGTTTGGAACAGAGGACCTGTAATAACCTAGCAAAAATAATTGTGAGGAGAATTCTTTGAGAAAATGTAGCCAAATGCATTATGAAGAATTTTTATATAAGCCTTCCTTAACATTTTTTTAAGTTCAAAGAACTATCATCTTTAAAGCAATAAGGAATTTTTATTATCTGGTTTGAAGATTAAATTTACTTTCACAAGAGTCCATTGTGTTTGGAGGTAGCTTTTTAATTAGGACATTGAGTTTTGCAGACGTTAGGTGAGCATTAATTTGTTTGTTATTTGTTTTTGAGAGGAAGATCTGAATAGGATTGCTCTAGGTTATTGGCTCAAATAGCCAGATACTCTAAGGATTGAAGAGAATACTGAAAAAGCAATGACATGCCACTTCCAAGATTAGCAAGATTAAAATTACAAAAAGTCTTTCTCTCCCTCTCTCTCTCTCACACACACATATTTTTCTCCCCCCACCCCACCGCCACTCTCTCTCTCTGAGGGAAGCCTCAGCTGCCATGTTGTGAGTGGCCCATGTTAAAAAAGAACTCATGTTTCTGGTCAACGATCCTCAAGGGATCCTGTCAACAACCACATGAGTGAACTTAGAAGAGGCTCTTCCGTAAGGAGAGCTTTGAGATAAGACCACAAACCTGCCTAACACCTAGATAACAGCCTGTAAGAGACCCTCACTCATGAGGCCCTCACTTCAAGGGCCAGAAGCACTCACTTAAGCCACATTTGGATTCTTGACCCAGAGAAACTGTGAGATGATAAATGTTCTTTATTTCAAGACACTAAGTTTTGGGGTGATTTGTTATACAGTAATAGAAAACTCATACAGTAACCAATAAAATGCCTTCAGAATCCTACATTTTTTAGAAAAACCTTTTCCTTCTTGTTCTATATTTGTTCTTTAGTCTGCAAACCACTTTTTTTCCTTATTATTCTTTAAAAGTCTACTATTTTCAGACAATGTGGTAGTCTCAAGAATTAAGCTCAGAATTAAATAATACCAATGAATTAAACTCTTTTTCAAGAAATCGTATAGGTATTGAAATCTCAGTAAAGTTTTTCCCATGAAAAGTGTAGTCCCTAGGAAGTTGTAATAAAATATGTTTTATATTTTGAATATTTTAACATATATATCTAACATTAATATTTATTACATATAAATAATTGTTGCATGCGTTGTATATAGTTCCCACATGATTCTACTTGCTATCACATCAATTCAGATAAATATATATGTCATATTAATAAGCCTGGACTATGAGAAGAGAAACAAAGTCTATTCAGAATCCTAGAACTGATGATGAATGAAAACTTCTTGTGATCCCAGCAGACACCCAAGAGAATCATTTGGGGGTCTCTAGCTGACATTTTTAACATCCTTTTACCTATTCATCATGTTCTTCCACAAGCCCCAGCAGGACTATAACTGAAAAGCAGGGGGCCTAGCCTTATAGGAAGGGTCCCCATGGTGACTCTTAAAGGTCACAGCTGCTGCTGGAAGACAAGATACTATTGTCACTGACAGGGACTCTATTAATGATTCATCAGAGTCCTGGAAGTCTTCCTTCAGTGTCTGAATCCCTCGCTGGCTTGGTAATGGGCATTAGATCAGTTCACCTCAGCCTCCATGTTCCTAAAAATTAACCAATGGATTTTTAGTCAAATCAGCACTAACAACATTTTGTGTACCTGTTAGCTTGGTGCAGTAGGAACAGGGGAGAAGGGAAAGGCACAAAGATAACTAGACACAGAGGGTGTTCCCACAAGGTCAGAGTCTGTACAGATCTGAAAAAGGTTCAGCCATAGTTCTACAAGCAATGACCTCAAAGAGCACCAGTCTTAATTCCAGCTGTGCCAGTGGGCACTGTATGTGCACAGACAGTTGCTTTTCTTCTCACAGCCTCTGTTCTCTCATCTGTACAACAAAGAACTTGAACTAGGCCAGGGCCGCGGTAGGCAGAATCTTAGGGTGGCCTCTGAAGATTTGGCGTACATGCCCTCGAGTGCTGGTGTGGAGTGTGCATGTGATGCAATCTCACTCCTGTGAGGACGTTATGCTCTAAGAGAAAAGTAAAGGGTTTTTAAAGATATAATTAATGTCCCAAATTAGTTGATTTTTCAGTTAATCAAAAGGAAGATTATCTGCCTTAATCAGATGAAAGTCCTTAAAAGAACTGGGTCCTTCTTAAAAAACAAGATTCTCCAGCAAGCCTGGAAGAACAGAGCTGTCCAGCAGTGGGGGAAGCCTGGGAGACGGCCATGTCACCAGGAGAGTGGCTCCAACTGACAGCCAACAAAAAAAAAAAAAAAAAAAGAGGACCTCAGTCCGACTGCAAAGATACGAATTTGGCCAACAATTACATGAGCTTGAGAAAGAACCGCAGCTCCGAAAAGAAATACAGCCCAGCTAACACCTTGATTGCCCAGACTCCTGACTCATGAAAATTGTGAGATGATAAATATATGTTGTTATAAGCCAACAAATTTTTTTAATTTATTACACAGTAATGGAAAACTAATATAGATTCTAAATGAGTTCTATCTTGCCTGCTAATTCTAATGATTGATAGTGTCTGCCCAAAGCACCATATTAAAAAGGATTCAAAATCTGCACCTAGGCTGAGCTACATGCAAAAAGTGTCAAAATTGATTAATAATATCTACCATGAGTATTTCTCTATTAGGACTCCTCTGATTGCAAGCAACAACAAACACCACACACATTGGCTTAAGGAGGGAAAAAGAATTATTAGATGTAGTATTTCTTCAGCAAATACATACCGAAGCCTGCCGTGTGATGAACATTGTTCTAAGCACTGAGGTTACAACAGAGATGAAGCCCCTCCCCTCACAGAGCTCACATTTTAGTGGTCTATGGAAATGAAAAGTCCAGGGATAGGGCTGGCTTCAGGCAATGGCTGGATTCCAGAGTTTAAAATACTATCTCAACACTGTAGCCACTTTAGGCTTCAGGATTATATCCTTTCTGCTACCCATCCAATGGGAAAAGATTATTCTTTATCTAGTTACACAAGCAATACCCCAGGATTCCCTCTTTACTGGTCCTGATTGGATAGGCTTGGGTAAGCCAATCACTGTGCCCTAGAAACAGTGATGTCCTAGTGAGTCAACCTGGACATTATAGGCTGAATATTTGTGTTGCTGCCAAAATTTGTTATGTTGAAGCCCTAAACCCAATGTGATAGTACTTGAGGTGGGCTTTTGCCAGGTTTAGATAAGGTCATGAGGGTGTGATTCCCATGATAGAATTAACATCCTTATAAGAAGAGGGAAAGAGAACAGAATTAGCCTTCTCTCCCGCTCCCTCTCCCTCTCCTCCCTCACCCCCTCCGAGTCCATTTTTCCCCTCCCTCCCTCCCCTCCTCCTCCCACGTCAGGGCCCAGCAAGAAGACAGACATCTACAAGACAAAAAGAGGGTTCTCACCATATCATTGGGAACAAAATCTGCCAGCATCTTGATCTCAGACTTCTTAGCCTCCAGAACTGTGAGAGAGAAAAAAAATATTGTTCAATCCACCTGGTCTATGCTATTTTGTTATAGCTGCCCAAGCTAATCCAGACACTGGGTCAACCACCCAGCCCTGAGGGGAGACTACGGCTGCCCCACCCCCATGCACCTGGTCTGAGACTGTGGGGGAGCTGATTCCTGAGCAGAAGACAAAATATAATCAACATCCAATACAGTAAAGGAATGTGAAGTGCCTGCAAGCTCACCACCTATTTGATCTCTTGAGTAAAAGATGGTCTCTGAGGTTATTTTTAAATTCTCAAACTGGATGATATTTATTCTTCTATTTTATTTCAATGTATGAATGTGTAATGTTTAATGAAATATATGTTCAATGTAATAAAAGAAAATCATGATACAACAATCTAAAAAGCAGAAGGTGCATCCCCCAACAATTTCCTAAACCACTTCAGCCCACGTCCTAGAAACCACGCTGAGAACCTGCCATCCTTCCTCACGCTGTACTTCTCTGTGCTGTGTTTATTTAGATTAACATACACACATATACTTCTTGGCAGGGGAGAGAGGGAAAGAGGGATAGAGACTCGAATTCTGGAAAAGAGACTCCAAGCTCCCAACGGCAAGATCGTGGAGGAAGTGACAGACCACAGAAGAACGTTCCTAGGACCACATCAATGCCAGAAGAACCCTACCTGTCCACAAAATGCCCGTCAGTTCCCCAAAAAATTTAAAGAATCAGAGTGGCAAGGATTTCAGATCCAGGGTGACCTCCTTGGGAACCATGTGATAAGATGCAAAAGGCATGGAAGTTAAAATCAGTCAGGCCTGGGTTCAAATCCTGACTCTGCCACTAACTAATCGTGAGATCAAAGGAAATTTACCATATTCTTTGGAGCCCCAGTCACCTCCAATAAAAACTGTGGTAATCATACCCACCTACAAGTTCTTGGGTGCTTGAGCAAGATAATAGCACTCACAGCCTTGCCTAACAGACACCTAGTAATGAAAAGAAATACTGGAGACTGAGCCGGTACAGCGGCATGGGAAGCACCCGGGACTGGAGTTCAGGGTCCGAGGCAGTCCACCGGCTGCTGCAGAGAAGACTTAACAGCCTTGGATTCTGGAGCCAGACTGCCTTGGTTAGAATCTGCTCCACATGTACTAATTGCATAAGGTGCCTGCATTCTACAAATGACATGAACTTTAAATTTACTTGAACAGTCCATATCTTGGTTTCCTTCTCTGTAAAATGACAATGATAGTAACAGTCCCTAATTTAGTGATGTCAATAGATATTAAAGACTTAGAATAGCACCTGACATATAGCTTGTACCCAAGAAATGTTAGCTATAATCATTACTATTCATTTACCCAACACACGTGTTGAAAATACATGTTCCAAGCACCATGTTAGGTGCTAGAATTGGATAAATGTATACATGTATGTTGCTCTCTTCCATGGAGGAGCTCAACACAAACAGATAAATAGATTTTTAACTGCAAAATGAGACCATAATTACAGTAATAGAAGAATGAACAAATGCCACAGGAGCCCAGAAGAGGGAGCTTACCACTGAAAGAATGAAGGAAGACTTCACCGAGAAGGGAAGACTTCACCGAGAAGGGAACACTTCACCTGCACCTGACATTGATAAGCTGTGTAAACAAAACACCCATAGCATCAGCGAGGTGGGTAAAGCAATAGAAACGTTTTTAAAAGCCATATCTTAGAAACATGGTTCTGAGTGAAAAAAGAAGAATGAGATTTATAATGATATACAATTTTTGTAATATAAATATTTGCACAATGAACGATAGCCTACATTTTGCAAAAACACATACCCCCCTTAAAAAAAGATGCGCATGAAACATACTGAATGAGAATGAAGAATCAATTTAAAAGCATAAATAAAATTTAAAGGGATAAAGAAGGCAAGATCGTGGACACCTAATGATGATAATGTAGCATGAACTAAAAGCCAGACAGCAGTGGAGGAAGGAAAGGAGAGAAGAAAGGAGGAGGGAGGACCAAAGAGACCAAGTACAGAATACACGAGGATTTGGCAGTGATATATTGCATCTAACATTCTGGAAAAGTCAGATTGTTGCTGGTAGAATTAAGTATCAGATTATTTTATGTGAATTCTCAAAAGTAAAGGCAGCGTATGCACACAAACACACAAGTTTAAATGTGGAGAGGATCAGAGGTCCACTGGGGCCATCAGTAAAGGGGACGTATCAGGCCTGCCCCAGCCTACCTGGCCCTCTTAGGCAATTAGAATAAGTGCCTCTTCCCCTGGACAAACACAGACAGCAGGCATACAGCTCACCAAGCAGAGTGCAAGCTGGATTTTAGCTCCACATCAGGACACCCTTGTGCAGGATGCAACTGCACAACTGTTAAAGGGGCCTAACAGAGGTCATTCTCTTTCATCAAGCCTCCAGAAAAAAACTGAAAAGCCCCAAAACTATGCACAAAATGAGGAAGCAAAGGCCCAGATGGTGCAGGTGGTGAGAGCATCCCCTATTGGCAAGTCCAAGAGCACTGAGCCTCAGAGCAGGCAAGGTGCCAACCTCAGCCTCAGGCATCAGAGCGTTCCCTGGGCTTGGGAAAGTCCATCTCTTATAAAATGAGATAACACCTCGTTATCTTCAAATGGGATGTCTACAGTAAGTCCAGGTCACGGCATGACTTGTCAGCCTTAAACCTTTTTCCCTCTGGCCACGGCAGTTTGACCCAAATGCTGCCTTTCTTTCTCTGGCCTAAAATCTTCATGAAGAGGTTTTACCCTGTGCTCTAATCTTTGAAGAATGGATAGATATTAACATATGACAAAGGGACAAGAAGATAATAGAATGAGCTATGGAGAGATTAATGTGAGCAAGCAACTTTAATTGCTAAAAAACAAATCATAATCAAAGGGATTCATTCACTTGAAAGAAAGAATTGATCACTTGAAAACTTAACTCAGAAGCAAAGTCTTACTCACCAAGGAGACACAATGCTGAGTTCAGCACAGTGACTACTACTCACACCCATCCCCGCCCCAACCTGCTAAGTCCCAAGAAGGGAAAAGACTACACATCAAGCTCAAAATAACCATTTTATCCTTTTCCTCCTTACAAGCGTCTTAGCTTCTTTCTCAATTCCTGCCCTGGGCCCGTCAGGATCACCTTATTCTAGACTTTGTCCCTGTCCTTGTCAGTCACCCAGGAAGCCCGGAACTCCCAACTCATCCCCTAATTCTAATGCCTCTGTTGCTCTAGCATGTTGGCTGAACTCACCTTCCACCCTGCACCTCCTGACATCACTTCACTGTGATTCTGGAATTCAAGGTCTCTCATCATTCAGTTCTCATCTGGAACTTACTGTCTCTGTGTCCTCACGCTCTTCTCATAATATTTCCTTCACCTTCTTCTTCTAACTGAAAACTGGCTCTTGCTTCTAACTGAAAACTGGTTCTTGCTGGTTCTGTAGTTCTCTCAATGATGGCTCTCTTCTCTCCTACTTCACATAGCACCAGAGCCAAGTCGGGGTAGATATCCTCCTTACTGCTTCACTGATGCTTCAAACTCACTCTCCCTCCTTCCTCCTCCACAAAATTAAAGCTTTGACTCTCACATCATGAAACAATACCTACACTACCCCCTTTAGATTGCAGTCACCAGACCATTCCTTAAAGCCCAGTCGCTACTCCTCAGTTCCTGAAGAGGTTAGCTCCTGTATCACTGTCATTCTCACTAACACAACTCCTGCTGTAGGTCTTATAGGTCAGTGTCCCCACAGAAAATCCTCCTCATATTCTGGGCCCCCAGCATTTTGACCTCCTCTCCACTATCAGTCTCGTCTTTTTCTAGTCCTGCTCCAGGCCTATTATTACCAATAATCGCAACTCCTGCATAACCACAGATTCATGCATTCCTCTCTCCAACCACTACTTTCTGAGTCCCAACTTTAACAATTCTTTAGCCACAGCTGAGCCTTCGATGTATTTATGCTACCACTTCTTCACTGTCCCTCATGTCTCATTTCCTGCTCGTCTTCCATGGTCCATCACCATGGATTGCATACACCTTCAATTCCATTGTCACTCTGTTGCTGTGTCATATTTACTTGACTAAATCA
>PVJI01026605.1:0-18980 GCA_004026765.1 Micronycteris hirsuta | reverse complement strand
TACCAATGGCATATTTCATGGATATAGAACAAACACTTCAAAAATTTATATGGAACCATAAACGTCCCCGAATATCAGCTGCAATTTTGAGAAAGAAGAGCAAAGCAGGAGGGATCACAATTCCTGATATCAAACTATATTACAAGGCCACTGTAATCAAAACAGCTTGGTACTGGCATAAAAACAGACAGATAGACCAGTGGAACAGAATAGAGAGCCCAGAAATAAAACCGAGTCTCTACGGGAAATTAATCTTCGACAAAGGGGGCAGAAGCATAAAATGGAATAAAAATAGCCTCTTCAACAAATGGTGTTGGGAAATCTGGATGGCTACCTGCAAAAAAAGGAAACTCGAGCACCAACTTACACCATACACAAAGATAAATTCAAGGTGGATAAAAGACTTAAATGTAAGCCGTGACACCATAAAAGTTCTAGAGGAAAACATTGGTAGGAAAATCTCAGACATTCCACGCAGCAACATCTTCAATGATATGTCCCCTAGAGCTAGGGACATAAAGGAAAGAATAAACAAATGGGACCTTCTCAAAATAAAAAGCTTCTGTGGGAATAAGGAAAATAGTATTAAAATAAAAAGAGAACCAACTGTATGGGAAAACATATTTGCCAATGATACCTCAGACAAGGGTCTGATCTCCAAAATATATAAAGAACTCATACGACTCCACTCCAGGAAGACAAAAAAACCAGTTAAAAAATGGGCAAAAGACATGAACAGACACTTCTCATAAAAAGACATACAGAGGGCACAGAATCATATGAAAAGATGCTCAACATCATTAGCCATCAGAGAGATGCAAATTAAAACCACAATGAAATACCACCTCACACCAGTCAGAATGGCCATCATCAACAAAGCAACAGATAACTGTTGGAGGGGATGTGGAGAAAAGGGGACTCTACTGCACTGTTGGTGGGAATGCAGACTGGTGCAGCCATTGTGGAAAACAGTATGGAACTTCCTCAGAAAATTGAAAATGGAACTGCCTTTCGACCCAGCAATTCCACTACTGGGATTATACCCTAAGAATCCTGAAAAACTAATTCAAAAGAACCTTTGCACTCCTATGTTCATAGCAGCACAATTCACAATAGCTAAGTGTTGGAAACAACCTAAGTGCCCATCTACAAATGAATGGATCAAGAAACTATGGTACATTTACACAATGGAATTCTACGGAGCAGAAAGGAAGAAGGAGCTTATACCCTTTGCAACAGCATGGATGGAACTGGAGAGTATTATGCTAAGTGAAGTGAGCCAGGCAGTGAGGGACAAATACCATATGATCTCACCTTTAACTGGATCATAACCAACAAAGCAGAAAGCAAGCAAAACATAACCAGAGGCACTGAAATTAAGAACAGTCTAACAATAGACATGGGGTAGAGGGGAGGGGACAATGGGGAGAAGGGTTTACAGGAATCACTGTAGAGGACACATGGACAGGACTAAGTGGGAGGAGGGAGGCTGGGGGGGAAGTAGGGCTGGAGGGGAAGGGAGGAGGGGAGGGGAGAGGATGCAAATAACTGTAATTGAACAAAAAATTAAAAAAATGTTAAAAAAAAAAGACTACATTGCTTGGATAGGACTGTGAATCTCTCCATGTACATATATACAAAGTTCATATTGGATGTGCCTAGAGAAAGTAGTGTCGCGAATTCTGGCCTTCAGAAATCCATATGCCATGGCAGGAGTATGAATAAATTCACACGAAATACACTGGACTAGAAAATCCAGGACCATGCAACCCCTCTCCAATCATGGTGAGAGAGGCCACGAGCTATACCCCGATTGGCTTTTTTTGACATTTCTTGGGCACATTACATCAGAATGGTCTTCATTAACTATGCATGGATTATAGATTTACATTAGGTGGTAGACACCTAGGACAGCACATCAAAAGGATAGATATGCAAATGGAAAGACAACAGGTTTTCCAGTGGAACTCAAAAGGAATAACAATACAGGTCTAAGGAAGCTAGGCGTGCATTAGCATAAGTTCTTTTGATTCAGGAAGAGAGAGGTTTTAGCATGAGCAAGTTTTAAATCTAAGAAATAGACTAAACTGATTCCCCACAGGAAATCCTGCTGTCACACATGTGAGGCCTGCTTGCCATCCTACGTTCCACTGGAGCTTTCTCCTAGATGTGAAACATTAGGGCTACATTTCCCACAGTGAGAGGCATGGACTCCTCTTCAAAGAAGTGCTAGATTATAGGAAATATAAATGGGCGATTAAGACACTGCCAAACTGGTAGAGCAATGGATAAGAAATTCCTTGTTCCACATTTTCTCCAACATTTATTACTGTCAGACTTGTTATTTTTTGCCAATAGAATGACATCTCTTTGTAGTCTATTTGTGCTTTCATGATCACTAGTGAGGTTTGAGTCTTTTGTGATTTGGGACCAAATAGGTTTTCTCTTCTGTGAAATACCTTTCCATGTATTTATCCACTTTTCTTTTGGATTGTTGATTTTCCTTATTGAGTTTTAAATTTCTTACATAGTCTCTATAATAATTTACCATTAGTTACATGTTACAAACATATTCCCTAATTTGGGGATTTTCGCTTTCTTGCTTTTTGCTTTTTATAAACAAAAATTCTTATTTTTTTTTAAAGATTTTATTTATTTATTTTCAGAGAGAGGAGAAGGGAGGGAGAAAGAGCAATGTATGGTTGCCTCTCACATGGCCCTCACTGGGGACCTGGCCCGCAACCCAGGCATGTGCCCCAACTGGGAATCGAACCGGGGCCCTCTGGTTCCCAGCCCGCGCTCAATCCACTGAGCTACACCAGCTGGGGCTTATTTTTTTAATAGTCAAATATTTCTATTATAAATAATGCTGCAATGAACATGGGGTGTATATATTCTTTAGAATTAGTGTTCCTGATTTATTTGGATATATTTTCAGAATTGGAATTGCTAGATTATAAGCTAGCTCCCCTTTTTAATGTTTTTAAAGAAGCTCCATACTGTTTTCCATGGTGGCTGCACCAATCTGCATTCCCATCAACAGTGCATAAGGGTTCCCTTTTCTCCACATCCTCACCAGTACTTGTTGTTTGATGATTTATTGATAATAGCCATTCTGACTGGTGTGAGATGGTATCTCACTGTGGTTTTAATTTGCATCTCTCTGTTGATTACTGATGTATGTCCTCATTTTGAAAACGTGCATTCAGGTCATTTGCCCATTTTTTAAAATTAAATTGTTTGGTTTTTTGGTGTTGAGTTTTCTATGTTCTTTATAAATTTTGGGTATTAACCCCCTATCAGATGTATTCTCCAACATTCTCCCATTGTGTGGCTTCTTTTTTCATTTCGTTGATGGTTTCCTTTCCTGTGCAAACACTTCTATATTCATTGCAGTTTTATTTACAATAGCCAAGATTTTGGAGCAGCCCAAGTACTTATCAGTAGATGAGTGGATAAAAATGCTGTGGTATATTTATGCACTAGAATGATACTCAGCTGTAAAAAAGAAGTAGCTCTTACCTTTTGCGACAGAATGGGTGGACCTGGAGAGCATCATGCTAAGTGCAATAAGCCAGTCAGAGAAAGACAAGTATCATGTGATTTCACTTACACATGGAGTCTAATAAACAAAGTAGAGACAGACTTATGGATATAGAGAAGAGACTGATAGCTTTTAGAAGGGAGGGACTTGGAAGCTGGGTGAGAAGGGTAACAGGATTAAGCAAAACAAAGAAAGTTACAGACATGGAAACAGTATGGTGACTGCCAGAGAGAAGAGGGGTAGTCGGAGGTAAAACAGTATGGTGACTGCCAGAGAGAAGAGGGGTAGTCGGAGGTAAAACAGTATGGTGACTGCCAGAGAGAAGAGGGGATAAATGGTGATGGAAGGAGACTTGACTTGGGGTAGTAAACACACAATACAATGTATAGATGATGTACTGTAGAATTGTATACCCAAAACTCATAATTTTATTAAGTACTTGTCACCCCCAAAAATTCCATTAAAAATTAATTAATTAAATAAAATAGTCAAATGTTTCAATATTACAGAAATTTCTTTTTATTTGTATGTTGTGAATTCTTCCTGTCCCAAGATAAGAAAGTTACTCACATTTATAGTCTTTTAAAATTTTAAAGTTTTACTTTTGATGTTTTATGGCTTTAATCTGGGGTTGGGACACAGGTGACAGAGTTGGAATCTGGGTCACCTGCTTATGCCTCTTATTTGTACCATTTGGCCCTATTAATGCTTTATGTTGGAAGACCGCTTTCATGTCACAATGATTTCTCCTGGGCCTGCTGATCACATGACTTGGTGACATCTGACAAAACCTAGATCATGATTAGCAGTTTGGCTTTATGGCTCCCTTGTGCCCCACAGTCAGGTACCTCATCTCCAACACCCCTGGTGTTAGTTTGCCAAATACATTTCTACTCTTTCTATTTGTCTATATGTACTTAGATGCAAAAGACACAGTCAAGGAATTAAAGGCCAAATGAGTAAAAAAGACTCTGAACCCTTAATGACTGCAAAGAAACCTGTCTACTGGACAATGCATCGAACTCTTAAATGAGAGATATATAAATATATTGGTTTTAAGTTGCAGAATTTAGTTTATTCAGTATAGAAGGTTTTCTGCAAAAGGTGGAGTTTTTATTCCAGTAAAAACAAGTTTTCATAGCATGTGGCTAAATACCAAGTAGTAGGATTACGGGATTGTATGTTAAGTATATAATTAACTTTTAGAGCTGTCAAACTATTTTCCAAAGTGGCTAAATCATTTTGCATTTTCATTACCAGTTGGTCTGCATCCAGGCCAGAATTTAGTATGTGTGTATATATGATAGAATGTGCCAAAAAGAGGGGGTTCTGCGATTTTGTCACTTGAGTCTTTCTCAGTGAAAACAGTAAACTGAATTATATAGTGCCACTGTTAGAGAAATACTATCCATAGCAAATTGCAAAAATGACCATAAGCCTTTATCCTTTTATGTATTCATGCCCTTTTGAAAAACAATTTTGCCGTTATTTCTCCACTCCTTATATCTGGGCCAGCCTTATCACTTGCTTTGATCAATAAAATGTATTATAGTAGAAGTAAAAAGCCAGTTTTGAGCCTGGCCCTCAAAAGATTTTGCATGCTTTCGCTCTGGCTCTTGGAACCCTGTGACCAGTATGTGAACAAGCCTAGGAGGATATGCAAATACACAGAGCACACTCAGAGCACCCCAACTGAGGCCATATTATATTAGCCAGCCTGCAGCCAATCTGGCAGCTGACCACAGATGTGGGAATGCACCCAGTCAAAACTGAAAGAACTACCTAGCTCAGCCCATACGAAATTGCCAAACCATAGAATCATGATTAAATAAGTGGGCATTTTAAGTCACTGAGTTTTGACACAATTCATTATGTAGCA
The DNA here is from genome assembly GCA_004026765.1 of Micronycteris hirsuta. Taxonomy (NCBI): domain Eukaryota; kingdom Metazoa; phylum Chordata; class Mammalia; order Chiroptera; family Phyllostomidae; genus Micronycteris; species Micronycteris hirsuta. The sequence continues at coordinate 13,557 of PVJI01026605.1, read as the reverse complement.
ATAGCTAATTGAGATACTGTTTCATACCTAACCTGTTTTTATAATCCAAAATAAAATGCATGCTGCTATTATTAAACAAAATTAATGTTCTTACTAGCTCCTATTTATGGAACTATTCAAATCTGAAACACAAAAGGGTTTTCTTTAAAAATGAAAAGGTGCTTCACAATGTATGCAGTTTGGTTTCTGTAAACAAGTTATACTCTTGGTTTTGCCAATGATAAACTATATGATTTTAGAAAAATTAAACTTTTGTTTGCCTAAGATTCTTCATAAATAAAATAAGGATACTGGAAAAATCACATTATAGGGAAGGAAGTGTATATACAAGCTCTGTCCGAAAAAAGGCCAGCCATTATTGATATAAGAATGATTTGTGTGATATCGAAATAACCTGGCAGACAAGGAGAGAGGACAGCAATGCTCATGCATGAATAATAAAAACTTCACTGTACTAATTAGTGGGCGCGGTAGACGCCATTGAGTGAGCATGTGTACTGTGTGGCTGTTGCCTTCAAAATGATTGAGAGTTGGGCAATGAATCAGCATCAAATTTTGCATTAAGCTTGAACATTTCTCCAAGGAAATTATTCGGATAATTCAGGAGGCCTCAGCTATGGGCAACTGGTGATTGGCAGCTTCATCACCACAAGCCCACTCATGCATCACATCTCCTGCAGAGTTTTTCAGTAAAACATCAAATCACCCTGGTGATGCAGCTCCACCATGTTTGGTGCCTTGTAACTTCTGGCTTTTCCCCAAACTAAAATCACCTTTGAAAGGGAAGAGATTTCAGACTTTCCATGAGATTCAGGAACATATGATGGGGAAGCTGATGGCAAATGAGAGAACTGTGTGAGGTCCCAAGGTGCCTGCTTTGAAGGGGACTGAGGCATCATTTTCCTGTGTACAATGATTCTTGTATCTTGTATTTTGTTCAATAAATTTATCTCTTTTTCATAATACATGGCTGGATATCTTCTGGACAGACCTCATATATTCACATATATGGATACACATTATATTCATGTGTATATATATATATACACTATACACACAAACACACTCATATGTGTGTTTGTATGTTTTTATGTGTGTATGTATATACTCTCACATATATGTATTTTTGAAAGATCATAAAAGAACAAGCTCTAAATGGAGTGGAGTCAGAAAAGGTGTTAGTGCCCTCAAGATACATAAATCAGGGATTCATATTTCTGAACCATCTTGGAAAGCCCCAAATACATGTGAGTTTATAATTAGTAGAGAAAAACAAAGAAATAAGGGCAGCAAAAATGTATAATGTATGTTCTAATACAACCACCTCTGTGAGTCACTAAGAAAAGCCTACTGATGAGTCTGTGGTTAACACACAAGTGAAAGATGCGAGTAGAACTCCATATATAGCACAGTGAAAGCAAACCACAAGTACTCAGTAAATGAATCATTATAGAGCTTAAGAGGTGGCAGAAACTTTAAAAATCAAGTTTAACTTTCAGAGGTTTTAGACTGCCTTGATTTAAGTCAATTCATTTCAACAAAAATTTTGAAAAGCTTTGTTGCAAAGTGTATTATGCATATATTATAAACATCCTATTCTGGAAAATCCAATAACTTACATGAAGCCAACTAGTTAGAAGTCAAGAGTAGAAAAGAAGTTTCTTGAGTTCCAATGTAGTAGTCTTTCTACCATATAAGGTAACTTCTTCAAATAATGACAAAATCTCTCTTTCTCTGACAAGTTATCATTATATATTAGCTACATATTAAACAAAAAAAATTTTAGCATATTGCAAGAAAACAAGTTATTCATTGTAAACTTATTTTAAAAGTATTTCTTTAGAGAAAAGAAGGAGAAGAAAGTTTCCCAATTTAACTAAAAGACCAATATAATCAAACTCCTCCATATGTGTTGGATTTCTGGGATCTTATCTATGTAGAATCTAAATTGTCCTGCCAGTCACAGTTAGGAACTGGGTTATAAACTGCTGAAATCAATTTATGCCTTACCCAGTTTTCTCCCTATCTTTAAAAGGATCCCTTCAGCACTGTACCAGGAGAAAGCTTTTTTTTCTCTTTTCTGATACCAGTTTTCTTTGTGCTACAAATCTTTCAATCGTCCTATGCCTCAAATATCTCAAAATTAATTCTTCTTTTTCACAATGATCTTCTTTTCCTCTTTAATTTCTCAAGTATACTATATCACGGTATCTGGACTATTCTTAATTTGAGATTGCATTCCTATTTAGGGGAGGAGGAAAAGGTCCAAATTGTCTTGATTTTATGAAATAATGGTGATAAAGAGATGAAAGTTGCCTTTCAATATTTCTACTTGCAAAACAAACAAACTGTTAGTAAGGCCTTAGGTATTTGCCCTTAACTATTTTCCTCACTATTTCAGGAAAAATTCACAAGTCTAGGAATCAAACAAAAGGGTCGCAAATTGCCACATTAATAAAGCAGATATAAATTCTCAGCAGAATTACCATACGCTATTACTTGTTGATTTTTATTCCAACAATAAAGCAACCTATATATATAACACCAGAAGAATGTTTAATTTCATCAAATCAAGTAAAAGGTTAAATAAAGGAAAGTCAATTTAGTCAAATTAATTGTTGACAATGAATGTTAACAAGTAATAATAGTACTAAAATGTGTTATAATTTCCTAAAGACTTCCACAAATATTATATCTTTTGGCAAAGCCAGACCAGTTTTCTGGCCTCATTTTACATGAAAAAATGGGGTTAACAAAAGTCAACTGATTTACTAAAGATTCAATAATTGTTTTCATTAAATAATGATCTAATTAGGAGTACAGACATTTGACTTTAATTCTGGCATTGTTTTCATTGCCTCAGGCTGCCTTATGTCAAGGGATTCAAAAGTCATTATTTTGTTGGCCCCAAATTACTTAAGACTAGACACTCACATATATGATCATATAGTAAAACTAGATTTCATAAGTGTGGCAACATTATTCATATGCTATCTTAAATTATACAGAAGGTAGCAGCATCTCCTTGTGAGAGATGGTAAAATGCAGCCCACTAATTAACATACTTCAAGGTGCCTTCTTTTATAGCAAATTAAAAATAACTTCCCAGTTAACTTAAATTGTAAAATAAGGTTTCAGAGTTTGAGAATAAAGAAAGAAATTTGTTTATTTATAAGCATTTTTAAAGAAAAATATGCAGAACTATGAAAAAAACCTGACATCCAAAATAGTGGGTTGTCCTTCAAACTCAGAGAAAATGCCTCAAAAATATTCCTGTAAAACAAGTCTACAAAAAATATTTCTGTTAGCAGAATAAAATACAAGAAGATTTCCAGTTAGTGTTTCAACATAATTAAAGAAGATATTGTATCTAAAAATATGGAGAATGTAATCATCAAGAGAGGACCAGCTAAAATCTCCAAAAGACTGTTCATATTTAAAAAAATTAAATTGCCAATCATTAACTATGATGAAAGTAGCTGGGTTAAATATAACGGAAATCCTATCAGTAAAGATAGACAAGAAGATTCAAAAAGTGGTCCAAGAAATTAGAATAAATTAAAATTTTAAAAAATACCCTTTATTTTATTTTTATTTTTAAATTACAGTCAATATACAATATTTACTAGTTTCAGCTGTACAACCCTGTGATTGGACATTATATACCTTATTAACTGATCACCCTGATAAATCTAGTACCTGATACCATTTATAGTTATTACAATATTATTGACTATATTTCCTATGCTGTACTTTACATTCCCATGACTATTCTATAACTACCAATTTGTATTTATAAATCCCTTCACCTTCTTCATCTATCCATCAACCTCCCTCCCATTTGGCAACCCTCAAATTGTTCTCTGTATCTATGACTTTGTTTCTGTCCTGCTTATTTATTTATTTAGTTTTTTAGATTCCACATATAAGTGAAATAATCTGGCATTTGTCTTTCTCTGCCTGACTTATTTCACTCAGCCCAATACACTCTAGTTCCACCCATGTTGCAGATGGCAAAAATTCATTACTTTTATGACTGAATCATATTCAATTGTATGTATGCACCATTTCCTATTTATCCATTCGTCTATTGGCGGACATTTAGGTTGCTTCCATATTTTGGCTATTGTAAATAATGCTGCAGTAAACATATAGACATATATCTTCCCTATTTAGTGTTTTAGGTTTCTTAGGATAAAGACTCAGAAGTGGAATTGCTGGGTGTTTTGTGTCCTGTTACATAAACTTTATTTTAAAGTATGTTTGGTCTGGTATAATTATTGCTACTCAAGCTTTTTTTTTTTTAATTTCCATTTTTATGAAATAACTTTTCCCATTCCTTTACTTGCAGTCTGTGTGTGTCTTTCAATCTGAGGTGAGTCTCTTGTACATAGCATATGCAAGGATCTTATTTTGTTATCTATTTAGCCATTGGATGTCTTTTGATTGGAGTATTTAATCCATTTGCACTTAAAGTAATTTTGATAAATACGTATTTATTGCCATTTTCTTATTTATATTTTATCTTACTCCTCTTAAAGGAGATCCTTTAACATTCCTTGTAATACTGGTTTGGGGTGATAAACTCCTTTTGCTTTTTCTTGTCTGAGAAGTTTTTTATACATCCTTCAATTGTAAATATTATTATTTCTGAGTAGAGTACTCTTGGTTGTAGGTTCCTTACTTTTCATCACCTTGAAGACTTCTGGTCAATCCCTTCTAGCCTACAAAGTTTCTATTAAGAAATCAGACAAAAGTCTTATGGGAGCTTCCTTGTAGATAACTGTTTTTCTCTTACTGCTTTTAAGATTCTCTCTTTGTCTGTAAACTTTGGCATTTTAATTATGATGTGTCTTGATGTGGGCTTTTTAGGTTTTTCTTGTTTGGGACTCTCTGTGCTTCATAGAATTGTATGTCTATTTTCTTGAGAAGGTTATGAAAAATTTCCATCATTATTTTTTCAAATAGGTTTTCAATTTCTTTTTCCCTTCTTTTTCCTGCACATCCATGATATGAATGTTGGTATGCCTGAAGTTGTCCAGGAGGTTCTTATGCTATCCTCATCTTTTTGGATTCTTTTTTTCTTTTTGCTGTTATCATTGGGTATTCTCTGCTTTCTTATCTTCCAAATCACTGATTTGATCCTCTGCTTCATCTAATCTACTATTCATTCCCTATAATGTATTCTTCATTTCATTTAGTGTACTTTTTCATTTCTGACTGATTTTTTATGTTCTCTATCTCTATTTCTATGATTCCTGTCCCTTTTTTAAAGTTTTCACTAAGTTGCTCTACGCTTTCCCTAAGTATACAGAGCATCCTTATAAACACTGCTTTTAATCTGCATCTGGTAGATTACTTATCTCCACTTTGTTTAGTTCTTTTTCTAGAGTTTTGTTCTGTTCTTTCATTTTGAATATGTTTCTTTGTCTCCTCATTTTGGCTGCCCCCTTGTATTCGTTTCTATTTATAGGTACTGCTGCTATGTCTCTTAGTCTTGGACATAAAGACAAGACTCTCTACTAGAGGCCACTCATAAGGAAGGTGTCCTGTAGGGCCTAATGACACAGCATCCCCAACCACCTGATTTGGGTACTCCAGGTGTGCCTCCCTGCTATGCGGATTGTGTATACCCTCCTGTCGTAGTTGAATCTTGATTGCTGTTGGCACATCAGTGTAAGGGATTTACCCCTAGTCCCATCAGCTATAGAGACTGGCTACAACCATCTTCAAGGATCTGCTATACAGGGGCCAATCCCACAGAGCAGAACTCACTTCAGCAGGGCTCTGTTGCCCACTGTGTCCACCCCTTGAGTGCATTGCTCATGGAGGTGGCTGTGTGGTGCTTTAGCATTGTCTGAATCTGTCCACAAGGAGTGCTGGCTCTGATGCTTCCTGGAAGGTGCAGGTCAAGGTCAGCCTCCACCTGGGCCCTGCCTAGGGCTACCCAGTATAAACTACAAAGCAATCTGCAGGGGGCTGTTACTTGTACTAGACTTAGAGGTATCTGACAGAAGCAAAGCTACAAACCAAGACCATCTGTTGCTAGTGCAGGGCCTTAGGCCAAGAAGTATGGAGTATGCAGAAGCCAGATACTGCCTGTTTGAGAAATTTTAGGAAAGTCAGCAGCATGAACCAAGTCAGTATGTTTATATGGAAAAGCAAGTTGGGTGGACCTGGAATCTGAGAGAGGTTGGGTCTCAGGGAATCTCCAGGACTAGGTAAAACATATTAGGCAGGTTCATTGTGCCTACCTGCTGGCTCTATGGAGGAAAGACTCAGAAAAGGATCAACAGTCTCTGCCAGAACTTCTGTCTAGGGGAAATCTGTACCTATAGACCTCAACCTGTTTCCAGACAATTCAGTTCCGACCCATGTGTCCCTGATGCCTTTCAAGCTGCTATCCCTGTGCTGGAGCCCAGAAAGAATGAATTCAAGTAAGTCCATGTGGGCCCTAAGAGGAATACATGAGACTTCAGGAGGCTTCATCTCACTAAGCCACAATCTCCACTATTTTTCACACCCAGAAGTTATGGGGACTTCTCTTTCCAGCATTGGAACTCTGGGCTGGCTGGCCTGGTGTGGGCCTAGGAACCCTGACTCCTAAGGGGAACCAATGCTGCTGAGAAATCCCTCCTGATTTTTAACTGCCACAAGAAGGTGTGGGACCAGCCCATTTTTGCATCTCTGTCCTTCCCACCAGTCTTTATGTGACTTTTTCTTTATATCCTTATATACCTTCTGTTCAGCTAGATTTCAGGTGGTTCTTAATGATGGTTGTTCTATACTTTAATTGTAATTTTGTTATGGTTGTGGAAGGTTCTGAGTACCATGTTTACCTACATTGCCATCTTGACTGCAAGCCTATAAAAATACCTTTTAAATTGAAGAACTCCACGCTAAAGGTAACTAGGAAAAGAGAGCTATAATGTGTAAAGCAAATACACAACATATGCTTTCAAATCCACAAGAGAAGGACAAAAGAATGAAATGACAATTTACAGACCAGCAATCCAATAGCTAACAAATATATGTAGATATAATCAACTTTTGCATAGAACTGGAAAATAAAATGTAAATGATATCTTGCTTTATATACATCCTAGTGGTATTTAAAAATAGATAATGTCTACTTTTAGCAAATATGAGAACGTGAAACCTTCATGAATTACTGGTAGCAGTATCAATTGGGGTGACCATTTTCATGAGAATTCAGGAAATGTATCTGTGAATTTAAGATGCATATAAATCAAGAGTACCACTACTGTATATGTACAGCCAAGTAATTCTGCCACTAGACCATAGGAAACATGGGAATATGTCTTAGCAAGATGGTCATGGTAGTGAGTAGCTGATGTCCCTAATTAGAGGAATGAAGATTTGATAAATATGTACTATGAAATATCATGCAGCAGACAGAAAAAAGTGAAACAATATAAACTCCAGAAATCTTAACATAGAGGTATTAAATGAAAAATTTAAGAATTATAAGTTAGACTTTCAGCCAAGATAGAGGCATACATAGGTAGACACGCTGTGCTTCCTTGCACAACCAACAGAAGGACGACAATTCAAAAACAAAAAACAACCAGAACTGACAGAAAATCAAACTGTATGGAAGTCCAACAACCAAGGAGTTAAAGAAGACATGTTCATCCAGACCAGTAGGAGGGGCAGAGCCTGGCAGCCGGGCAGAGAGGGCTCGCAGAGAGGGCTCACAGCAAGGCGGTGGCTGGCAGACCTGGTGGGACCTGGCAAGACCGTGGCTGGTGGAGCAGGCAGTCCCACTTTTGTGTGTGGATAAACCAGGAGGAACAGCTGGGGAGCAAAACAGACCACACAACCCAGGGTTCCAGCACGGGGAAATAAAACCTCAAACCTCTGGTTGAAAACACATGTGGGGGTTCAGGTGGCAGCGGGAGAAACTCCCAGCCTCACAGGAGAGTTCATTGGAGAGACCCAGAGGGCCCTAGAACATACACAAGCCCACTCGCCTGGGATTAGCACCAGAAGGACACAATTTTCTTGTTGGTAGCAGGGAAGTAACTGAAAATGGGCAGAGAGTGGAACAAGCAGCATTATTCCCTCTCAGACCCCTTCCCCACAGACAGTGTCACAATGCAACATGTGGGTTACCCCGCCCTGGTGAACACCTAAGGCTCCACCCCTTATACATAACAGGCACACCAAGGGAAAAAAAAATGGCCCAAATGAAAGAACAGATCAAAGCTCCAGAAAAAATATAGCTAAGTGACAAAGAGATAGCCAACCTATCAGATGCACAATTCAAAACACTGGTAATCAGGTTGCTCACAGAATTGGTTGAATTTGGTCACAAATTAGATGAAAAAATGAAGGCTACACTAAGTGATATAAAGGAAAATGTACAGGGAACCAATAGGGATGGGAAGGAAACTGGGACTCAAATCAATGGTGTGGACTAGAAGGAAGAAAGAAACATTCAACCAGAAAATAATGAAGAAACAAGAATTCAAAAAAATGAGGAGAGGCTTAGGAACCTCCAGGATATCTGTAAATGTTCCAACATCCGAATTATAGGGGTACCAGAAGGAGAAGAGGAAGAGAAACAAATTGAAAACTTATTTGAACAAATAATGGAGGAGAACTTCCCCAACCTGGCAAAGGAAATAGACTTCCAGGACGTCCAGGAAGCTCAGAGAGTCCCAAAGAAGTTGGACCCAAGGAGGAACACACCAATGCACATCATAATTACATTACCCAGGATTAAAAATAAGGAGAGAATCTTAGAAGCAGCAAGAGAAAAGGAGACAATCACCTACAAAGGAGTTCCCACAAGACTGTCAGCTGATTTCTCAAAATAGACCTTACAGGCAAGAAGGGGCTGGAAAGAAGTATTAGAAGTCATTAAAGGCAAGAACCTACATCCAAGATTACTCTATCCAGCAAAACTTTCATTTAGAATGGAAGGTAGATCAACTGCTTGTCAGATAAGGTCAAGTTCAAGGAGTTTGTCATCACTCAGCCCTTATTATATGAAATGTTAAAGGGATTTATCTAAGAAAAAGAAGATAAAAAATATGAATAGTAAAATGACAGCAAACTCACAGTTGTTAACAACCACACCCGAAACAAAAGCAAAAGCAAACTAAGCAAACAACTAGAACAAGAACAGAACAACAGAAATGGATATTACATGGAGGGTTATCAGTTGGGGAGTGGGAGGGGGAGAGGGGGAAAAGGTACAGAGAATAAGTAGCATAAATGGTAGGTAGAAAATAGACTGCGGGGGGGGGCAGTTAAGAATGGTATAGGAAGTGTAGAAGTCAAAGACTTATATGTACGACCCATGGACATGAACTGAAGGGGGGGAACGCAGGTGGGAGGGGTGTGTAGGGAGTAGAGGAATAAAAGGGGGGATGGGACAACTGTAATAGCATAATCAATAAAATATATTAAAAAAAAGAAATTATAAGTTAAAAGATGACAGATATCCAGAAGTGGGAATCTAAATATACAATTGTATTTTCTACCTATATTGCAGAGCAAAATAGAGGAAGCAAAAATATTTACCATTAAAAGAAGTATTTCTGAGCTACATTGGTCAATCAAAACAGCTTTACAAAAATGTAATATAACACATAAGACTGACAGATTATATAACAAACCACCTCTAGGTTCAATGTCTAATTCAATTCAAGTTTACTTCTTGCATACACAAATCTGCTAGAGTATGGGTGGCACTTCCAGAAAACTGGCCTCCCTAAAGTGGCTGAGCCTTCCAGGCTGCTTCTGTATTAAAATACTCCATCTCAAAGTGAGCATCCACTGTGTCTGTGGTAGGGAAATAAAGCCCAGAAAATCACAGAGCAGCTCTTAAATGTCCATACACATCCCTTCTGCTCTTGGCCCATTAACTAGAACTAGCAGCACGGCCAATTATCAAGAATGCTAGGAAATAATAGATTCCATATGTCCAGCAAATGAAGAGGAACAGATATACTGGTGAGCACAAGCAGTATTTCTCCACTTGGTATATAAATCTCATTCGTGTCTATACTCAGTAACATAGTTCAGACAAATTGTAGTTTGAAAATTAATGATTGTGCATTTATACTAATTCATCCAGAATGCAGGTGACTATGTGGAAGAAAGACAATCCTTAAATCAGAGGTCTGTAGATTACAGGTATACTCTAGATACATATATTTATTCATTATGTGATTTTTAGGAAACTATTTATTAGGGTCACAATTTCATTATTGTGAACATAATAGCTTACATAATTAAACTGTTTTGAGTGTTTTTTCTGTCAAGCATTCTAATGTTTTGCAGATATGGTTTATTTAATCCTCACAATAACCTCTGAGGTTCTGTTAAGTATACTCTTTTTCAGTTGAGGGCACTTGGAGAGGTAAAGTTTAAGAAATTTGTTTGAAAATGAGGACTAGATCCCAAACAAGCCAACACCAAAGCTCATGTTTTAATCCTAGCATGTACTCTTCCTCCTACTAGAGGCATTCTATTCTCTTCATTTCATGTGTTTGATTGGAATATCAAATGAGATTATAAAAAACTATACATTGAAAAGCCCTGTGCAAAAATAGATGGTTCCCAAAAATCATCTACTCTTTTCCACATTCTTTGCCAGCCATTTCTCTGTTTGAGATATAAAATCCAGTGTAAACTATGATATTTCTTTGCTATATCTTACAATATATATTATATATTTTCCCAATATAGGTAGAAATTATTCTTACCATAATCCTTTTAAAATACATACATTGATGGATCAATATATGACAGAAACTGGAGAATTATGAAAGTATAATATTACTTGATTTCTACATTTTCAAAATCTCTTTTACAATGTATGAAAATATTTATTTTTAAAACTGTGCAATATTAAGGTTACAGATTAACAATAAGAAAATATGACTATTTCACCTACAATTATGCGATTTTTCATTGTTTGAAAATGAAGCAATTCTTTTCTGAGCTCATGTCTTTCTTATAATATCTTGTTAAAGATAAGCAATAACAGCAACACAGGCTAGAACATTCTGGTTCTTCTCAACAATTTCCCCTCAGTCTTCACATTCAGTAGGTACATGGCCACTTTCACAGGTCCCTTGAGCAGTGCTTCCCCATGGCATCCCTGGGATGGCCTAACCTCCACCTGTTTTCTTTCTTTCTTTTTATTGACAGCCATCCAACCACTCAGCCGTGGCCACATATTTCAGGTTTGTTATAGCAGCACCCCACTCTTAAAATTTTGTATTTGTTAGAATGTCATTTGCTATAATAAACATATATAGAATGTCAGTGGCTTGATATAATGTAACTATATTTCTTGTGTAAGTAACAACCTAGTGCAGGTATTCCAAGTTTTCGGGGTTGGGTCTGATGACACAGGTTGGCACAGACAATGCCATATTTAATACATGAGCCAAGGCTTCTCTGCGCATTGACATCTGGCCAAGAGAGAGGAAAAATAGATGTTTAGAGAAGATACATTCTTCTTCCTAACTAACAGGGTCTAAGGGTAGCATACATCATTTTTTGGTAGCATTCCCTTAGCAAAAACAAGACACAGACCCTAAATTCAAAGAATATTGGGAAATAAAATCATTGTCTAAGTAGACACCACCAAGCAGTAACACTATGTTACAGAAGGAGAAAAAATATCATTGTTGGACAACCATCCATTTCTGCTACACAGAGACCAAGGCACTCTTAGCTCTCCACGGTTGTCAGCTATTTTTGATTGACTATTGCTATGATGTTTTCAGTCTATCACCCACTTACACTTGCATTTCTGTTCCCCAGGGTTACCTTCCTCTAGCTCAGTAATTATTCCTTTACTCGTCCATGTTTGAATACTTGGGAAACTTTAATGAATACCAATATCCAGAGCTAATTAGTCTCTGGGTTAAGGACCTAGGCACATTATTTTGAAAAATCTTCCCTGAGTTCAAATTGGTTGCCAGAGTTGATGTTCTATTGCCTAATAAGTTGTGGGAAATCAGAACTTTTGTATTTACCTAACTCCTGAGCAGGTTTTTTAGTCAATACTCTGCTGCCTCTAATGTAGCCTTTCATGTACTTTGCTGCTAATTTTTCTGAAACGTGGTTGCTTATTTATCGGGAGCAGCAGAAAAGTGGATGTGGGGTGCAGTAAAAAGAGCTACAACTCTGGCCTTCTGTATGGGTGGCTGGCTTAGTGTGCCACATCTTGGAGTTGGTTTCAAACTCTCCAAGTTACTTTATAAGATTTAAAGTGTTTTTTTTGTTGTTTTTTTTTTTTTTTTTTTAATAGAAGGACACAATACATGACACAAGTAAGCTGGACTTGTAGAGGGGGCAGTTGGTGTATGGCAATCAGGTTTCTTAGGCTCCCTGAGGATTGGCTCATATAAATAATGTTATGGATTTGGTGGCCATTCCTAGTTATCTGGTGCCAGGTGCAAGCCACAGTTAGGGCAAGAGCACAGTAGTTCCACCATGAGAGCCCTGTAAAGGTGGTTGGGATGTGGCTTTAATCAGCTGCTCAAGAAGAACTGACTGGCCTCCAGCCTGGGCTTTAAATTTAAGTCAAGATAGCATTTCACACAAAAAAAATCTATATCACAAATTGACTCTATGATGTCTTGACAGAAGTTTTGATATCTAGTATTTCAAGTATTTGAGTGGCCTGAATATTAGAGGAGACTTCCAGAGAGTAGGGTATAAGATGCCCTAAACAGTGTAAAAAAATGTATCAGCAGAGTGAAAAGGAGGAAAAAAAGTGAAAATATAAGTAATCCTTTATAAGCCAGCCCATAACCAAGTTTTCATTTATATGACATTAGCGAAGAATACAGATCTGAAATTTCTGGGGTCTCTAACAATAGCTGTGTACAGTTGTCAAGTGTGTTAAAAGTATTAGTTATGTTTTTCATGATAATATCTTGCTGTATTCCTTGAGTCAATTTGGCAAGTCCAGAAATTGTATTGTTGAGGATAAGAACATATGGTTCAGTAAGGTAGTGTATTTAAAAGTTAGCGTTATCTTTTGTGTAACTAAGGGGAAGGGATCGTGGCAATGGTCATGGGCAGAGACAGAGTGAAAGGTTTGGTGGAAAGCTGGAGAGACAGAATAATATATCATCCTTGGGAGTGATAGATCCTTTCACCAGAAGGATGGACTCACATGAGACAGTTACCTCCCAGGAAAAGCAATAATCTCCATTATTTTTTAGAGTGGCACAGACAGTAGTATCTGCTACTAGATTTTCCTTTACACATGGTAGTGTAGGGATATATGTTTTGACAGATAAGAAGGAGTTTACCAGATCATGGGATAAGCAAACAGCGAGCTCAGAAAATGTGGTAGAATCTGTAATATTGATGGAATAAAAATAATAATTGTCCCATGACAGATCTGTCAGCCATTAGGAGAGGTAGGCCCACAGGTATTGCTGGGAAACTAGTCTAAATGTCTGGAGTAAAGTTCTCCCCAGTGCAGGGAGAATGTTATCCCAATGTCAAGTACTTGGGCTGGGGTATTGTCATCTGAGGCAACATCATCAATAGTGA
>PVJI01026604.1:0-18800 GCA_004026765.1 Micronycteris hirsuta | reverse complement strand
TCAGTAAACAGTATGAGACACAATACCAGAGTTAGGTAAGACTGCCTGTTTTAGGTATTACTTAACCCAAACCAGCTTGGTGGCTTTCTGCAAGTGACTTAGCCTGTCTGGGCCTCATTTTCCGTATCTACATACACCGTAGGAACGATCACTGTAAATAAAGAGTCATTCTGAAGATTAAGTAGGTTAATATTTTTAAATCCTTGGAGTAGAACCTGACACTTAGAAAGTGCTACATAAGAGTTTGTTAAATAATGTCATTTTGGTATGATCATTTCTTTTTCCATCAGTACTGCCAACATTCCTATCCAAGGTACAATCTTCTTTCATTTGGAGTATAACAATTTCATCTATCCAAGAGCATCAGAAAACCTTTGCCTCTGAAGGATGAATGTTATGCTTGTGTTTGGCTTAACTCGAAGAATGGTGGGAACATTCACAGATGAAAACTATTGCAAGTAAAAGTAGCCTAGAGAGGACTCTCCTGCCCTCTGTTTTGTGCATGCCACTTTCGAGGTAACATCGAAGCTGAGAGACGTCCTGTAAGCAATTAAAGGTACAGGTCTAGAGCTCAGAAAAAGAAGCCGGAGCTGGACACACCAATTCTATAGGGAATATAAATGAAGCTAAAATGTTTACGGCTCCTCCATGAGAGTGGCTAAACCTTCTTCAATCCTGTCGAGTAGCATGAAACTTCAGTGGAAATAATTTCCATGAAGCCTCTTAAAAGTACTCAGAGAAAGTTGTTGAGCCGATTGAAATAGAACTGTCCCGTGGAAGCGATTCTACCAGAAAGGAGTAATGAGAGTACCGCCTTTGGAAGTAACATCCCGTGGTGAAGATGCGCCTGGTGAGGGCACGTTGTTAAGATGCTATTGATCATGCTGCATTTAAAAGACTTTCCTTTTAACTTAGCAGCGTTAGCTACCCATGGTATTTCTCCTCACCTCTCCTCTGTGTGTCTGTGTGTTTCACTCATCCCTGAAGTCTTCGCCAATGAAGCAATCGATGTCTTTCTTTCTTTCCTACCTCCCCTCTCCTCCTTTCTGAAATGTTACTTAGCTGATGTTTTAAAATACCTGTTCCATTCCATATTCCGCCGTGCTTCCGGGTTAACTTTGTGTGGTAATGTTAAGAAAAATTAACCATGAATCATGGGTAAAGAGGTCGGTTATCTAAATTTTGTCTCCAGAGACCAGACCAGGGATCATGCCACACAATGCTAGAAAATGAGCGAAGAACATTCTCTCTAGGGCTTTGTAAGGGAAGTCTGTGTGGAAGTTTGTCCCAGGGCAAGGAAAGGAGACATTGATGATAAACTAAAAGTGAGGGCATAAAACAGAATATACGTGGAAGAGCAAAGGGGTTCTGAATCCAATTAGAGATTGGGGTAAGGCGATGGTGAACATAAATTCTGATTAAAAAATAAGCACATGCTTAAATTTAAGAGTAGGAAATTTGAGACAGGCTTCAGGGACATAATATGCTACATTAAAGCACATTTTGGTACTCAAGAACAGAATCTGCAAGAGAGAACAAAAAGAAAGATTATATTAAACCTCCAGAAATTGGAGCAGAAGAAATGGATAGATCTTTATGTGAATAATAATTTTATAACATAGACATTTTCATAAGGAAGGAAGTTATTTTCTACTGACTCTTTTCATCAAAAAAACATTATCGGCACTACAAATAATAAAACAAGGTAACTCCAAGGCAGTGTCTGAATTTGGCTTTTCTCTGCCTTATCATGGCGGAGCTCCTTCTGACTCCTTTGTCTGAGGGCCTCAGGCTGCAGAAATCTTGGTGAGGAAGAAAGCTCTAGTCACCAGAATATAATCCAGGAATCATTTTAGCCAACATTAGCCAGTTATACTTGTGCTTCCCTTAAGACTTCTAGGTGTTTTCTTTGCTTTTGGAAAAAGAATGTTTAGGAAGTTTACTTAAAAAAAAAAACAACTACAACTAATACTCAAATAAAATACAACTTTGGATTCAGGGAAAAACTGTCTTCAAAGTCTGCGTGCTACTCATTGGTTATTTATTTATTTTAGGTAGTGAAATTACTGTTTGAATCTCCTGAGATCTTGCAACTTGCCTTTTAGGTTAAGTGTTAAATTGTAAACTTATGCAAAGTACTGGGGGGTATCTATGTCCCCCAAATGTTGAAACTGATCCACATCTTCCTTGTGGTCTCCTCTAAAGTGCATTCTTTAAGCTTTATTCATTTTGGACTACCTGCTTGCTACTCATGGTCTCATTCCCCAAAATACCTAATAAAGCTGATTATTTTTATATTTCAGGCATCTATGATAAACACACACACACAAACACTGAAAAGGAATTTAAAATTCTGTTTGTTATTGCTTTTATGTTGTCAGTAAAATCAACACATATTAAAAGAAATGATTTGTAGTCTCACACCAAAATATGCATGTCTGAAGCATTGCCAAACTGTCTCTTTCAAACAGTTACTTTTGGCATTGAGCTAAATTTAATCCCATTTGTCTCCAAACAATTCTCATACCATTTTAAGTGACAATATATACCTGGCCTACCATCCAACTCGCAATAAGCTCTTCTTTTCAAAATGCAGGATATAGCCAGAAATGCTGATTTGGCTTCAAAAGCACTTACATATCAGAAGTTTTATCTAATAATTTTTTTCATGTTATGAAATATGGCACATTTTATGGAATTCTTTGTTAGTTGAAAAATTATACTGTGAAAGAAAGAAGAACATTCTTTAAATTATATAATTTCCCTTTTCATTAAATATGCACACATTTGTGCACACACTTATTTGTCTAGAGAGAGCGTCCGGAAATTACTACTCATGGGTAAATATGGCCAGTGGACTCCACTTTTTTTGTATTATCAATAAACAAAGAAAGTTTATATATAGTTAGTTGTGAAATAAAGCCAAAGAAGAATTAGTGCCACAGACAATACGACCTTCAAAGCCTAAAATATTTTCCATGTTGCCTTGTTAGGAAAAAAAAATGTGTAGACCCTTGCTCTAGAGGAATTCTCTAACCCATGCTAGTAAGTAGAGTATGTTGTAACAGAATATTTCAAAAGAACAGAAAGGAGATTTCCCCCTTCTTCCTGTGACTTTTGGCTATTCTACACAGCCATAATAGATGCAGTTCCTCCCTATTAGCACATTGATCTGTCCAATTACAATGATTTATAAAATTAGAGGCTTTTAACAATATTTTTGTAGCTATGGCTCTCATTGTCGACCTAATTTCCCTGTTACGTTTTGTTTTAAGTGTGCAAAATGAATGTTGACTCTATGTCTGCACTGCTACTAATGTATATACTTTAAAAGGCTGAATTTAAGCCATAAATTTGCCACGGGGACTTTAAATAGACATACCAGTCTTCTAATAGATCTGGGGAAATGCTGAATTTTTATTTATGTCTTCAGGTGACAAGCTGTGATGGATGGCCTGACAAGGTCCCCTAGTCTAGCTCTGTGCTGCCAGGGAAATGATGGTGGCACTGGCCTGCCCGGCTAGTTATCAACTGCTAACAGCCTAAGGTAGCAGTTTAAAAGCCATTTGTTTGCACTTCTAACAAGTACATTCTGTTGTGTCGTTTATTCAAGTAAGCATAATTTTACAACAAGTTGTTAGAAAGACTTTGTCACCAATAAAAATCTCTTTTCCTGGGATAAACAGTCCTAATAAGCGACTATCTTGAACACCATATTGCTCAATTTAAAATCAAAGCTACCATTTAACTAAATAATGCCAAAGTAATTAGTGTGACACTATTTTTGGTTGCTATCCTTCTCCCTTTATTAAGGATTTTTTTCTTCATCACAGAAATTGCTCATTTAACAATGAATTATTCCTCTCCTTCTGATCAGGGGGTGAAGGCTGTCATGCAGGCTGTTCCCAGGGAATGCATATTTCCAAGAGGAAGGTATCTAATTTTAGCAGTCACGGCTAAAAATGATGTTACTGTAAGTTGTCAGGGAAGTGATCATTAAAGAGTCTATTTTCTCTTTGATGCAAGCTATTCAGATCAACTTATCAAGGCACTTAAAATTGCCATAAATATTCCTCCAGTTTTTCACCTCATTCTTGTTATGCTCTTACCATTTATTATGAATGTAGTACAAACAATGAAATCTTTTTTCTTGTTAACTTTTTTTCAGATAGACTGTTACTATAGCCAATTGCTTTTTAAAACCATTGGCAATAATTTATTATTTAAAATTGATTAACTTTACAAAGAAATCCTATGTTTTCATATCTTGTGCTATCAACATTCCGGTTTCCTAAACTCAGAATACACAGCTTTCAAAGTACCCAGTCTTACTGAAGATAAAATTTGCTTTATTTCCACAAGGGATGTGATGGGAAAAATATTTGGATTTAATTTGGTGCTCTGTGCAATGATATTTCAACATCTTATATGTGGCCTTCATATGGTAATGAAATGATTGCAGCTGTGTTCTTGTTTGTACTCAGGAGTATCAATCACTGGGTCAAAGTTATAAGGTGTAACTACATTGTTTATAAAATTATTAATTTATAACAAAATTTTATATCAAGGAAAACACTATATAGAGCAAGAAGAAAATCCAATTGAAAGGGGATTTCATAAAAACATAAAAAGTACGGCAAATGTTGATAATGCACACAGTGTAGCAAATAAAAATGATATTGAACTTAGGACAGAGATGAACAGCTGTTTTCCCTTTTGCACTTTAACAGAAGCCACTAGGAATGCATTTCTGAAGAATGAACTTCACTCTCACCGGGTTTCAAATGACATTTAGCGCTATGGGAGGGTCTCTGAACTCGGCCAGCTCTGTGCAAGCAGCAGCTTCCGTTTCCCTGATTGACGGGTTCCATGGGCGATGCTTTTGATGGGAAAATTACTGCAGTCTTTTGTAGCCCTGCTTGGGTGCTGGGGAGCAGCCGAGTTGAGGAGGAAGAATAGATTCAGTTTAGTACTTGGTTATTGTGTCTCCAAGGGCCTCCTGGCATGCTCTGGACTATGTCCCTTAGTGCAGTATGCATCCTTTGAAATACACAGGCAAAAGCGGCTCTGCCGTGTTTTCTGTACAAGCTCACACAGAGACTGATCCGCTGATGGTCTCATGTTCTGCATCTGCTCACGTCTCCCGCAATCTGCGGGCCATATTATAAGAGTCTCTCCATATTATAGCACAGATTTTTCTATGAGCTCAAGCTAAGCTGTCAGACATTTAAAACTCAATTCCAGTTTCTGACACATCTGAATCTGTTGAAAAGAACAAAGATTTCCCAAAATACCCGTTTTTAATCATGGAAAAGCCTATCATTAGGCTTAGAAGGTAAGGTGTTCTTTGTCTCGGATAAATCACCATAGAACATTCGAAGTCAGGGAGAGCCCCTCACTGACAGGCGGAAGGCACTAGGACGGTGGCGCGATTGTGCAGGCAGACGTCAGAAAGATAATAGAAATGAAGGAAGGTGCACGTGTAAAGGGCAAATGTGCTTCGGGGTTCTCTAGAGAATATCACAGGTAAGAAAGGTTAGTGAGACCTTAACAAGACCGCTTGATGACAACCAAACAACACATGGGTTCCCTATCAATACCGGTCTCTCTGTATCCTGGGCCATAAGCCCATTTTCTTGGTTTTACGAGGTCTCTTAAGGGGCAAATTCTTTTGCCATGGAGAGCATACAGATGGGACAAATCCAGACTTCCTTTATCAAAACAATGCATGTTAAGTTTATGAAATGTAACAGGCTTATAATAGCTGGTGTGCCCTAGAAAGGGGAGGAGTCAAAGAATGATGGAGGCCCCAAGGGATCCTGGGAGTAAGTCTCTGGTATGTGAAGAAAGCTCAAGAGGATAAGAAAGAAAAGTTAGGGATCCCAGTAAGTAAAATAAAAATGCTTCTCCTTTTGTGAGAATCGTCTGAAGTTTGATATCAGGGATTTATCAATGAAAAGGAACATCCCGTTGAAAATTACAGTGCAGGAGGTTTAACAGAAAGTTAGAAACACTCATTGTAGGGTTTGCAGCTTAAGTGTCAAATGGGAGTTACAGGAAATCCCCAAAGAAGGACTCCTGATGTGTAATTCCATTGCGAACTAGATCACTGTGAAGTGAAGAGGGCAGCAGTATGCAGGAGAGATGTTGTTTTATCTTTAATTTATATGTTGAATTATGCCATATTTGGAACTGCTTTTTTTTTTTTTTTTGCTTTGTCAAAAGACTTTCTGCTTGACTAATGCTAAATAACAAAATACCCTCAAACAAAGTGGGCTAAATACAAATAATGAAATAATGTGTTTTATACACATATTGGTTTGTTAAAATACAAATCAACGTGTCTGATCTCACTGTTTCTGTGGGTCGGGCGGTAATCAGGCACAGCTTGGCTATTGTGTCTTGGGTCTCTCAGTTACAGGCAGAGGGTTGCTGGGTCTGGAAGTGCAGGTGGCCAGGACATCTAGCCAGGTCGCTTTCTCTCCTCAAGTGGCCTCCAGTCACTGGTGGGCCTCTCTGTGTAGTCTTTTCACATGAGGACACTCGTGCCTCCTACAAGCTGGGTGGCCATAGGAGAGTTGGCCTATCTACCTGGTGGCTGAAAACTTCAGGAGTCAGAATCCCCTTGGATCAAGCAGGGTTGGCATTGCTGTTCATGTCCTAGCCTCAGAAGTCACACAGCATCCCTTTCACCCTAATCTCATGTGTACCACCAAGCCAGGAGCCTCCATTGGTGGCTGGATGTCTCAGTCACATTGTAGAATTGTAGGTGAGGTGGAGCTATTGTTGGGGTTACAGCTGGAAAATCTACCACACAGGCAAATGAAACCAAAGGTGCTGTAAGTGCTCCATGTGTGTTACTGGCATGTATATTCCTGGCACATGTATGGCTGTCATGGCTGTCACCGGACTTCTGTAAACTGAGTGCCAGGCATGGCCTCCTTCCAAACCAGTTCTCCAGGGTCACATAGATTGTGTATCACTACCTCTCCATCCAAAATTTGGACCAAATTGATCTGATGAATTTCAGATGCTCATGTACTTGTATGAGAAAAAAGCTTACAAAGTGAATATCTAGTCTTCAATCTTCAACAGGTGCAGGAGGACTTGTAACTCCCACCAGCCCCAAAGACTCAGCATAATGTGGGCAGTTTAATAAAAATTCTGGAGCCAGGGGTGATTGTTAGGTAGAGCAGACAAAACAATTCTACTCCATAAACAAACTTAGCTAATTAATTTAAATGGATGGTAGATGAACATGGAAAAAGGAGGGGTGGATGAATCTGGCAGTGGTTTAGGAAAATTCAAATCCAATGTTTCTATGGGGTTGGCAGCAGGAATTATCTTCTGGAGGGCAGGCCCCTTGTAGTATATGCTACCCCCATGAAGTGAGTGTTCTAGGAACCCATCTGTATCAGTGGACCAGCTGGCATTGAGGTGAGAGGCTGCATTTGGCTTCAGTGAATATTTTTAAAGACTCCTTCAACACGTTTGCCCATTTCACGATGGGCGATTTAGGAGCTCACCTGTCCACACTGTGCTGAGCGTTCAGCAGTTTAAGACCCCAAAATGTATGACCCCCTGCCCCACCCTCCATATTCACTAGATCTCACCCTGAATGACTTTTTTTTTGTTTCCCTGGATGAAAGAAATCCTCAAAAGGAAATATTTTGCCAATGGGAAGAGGTGAAGCAAAATATGGCAGAAGCACTAAAAAGGCATCAAAATTGACAAGTTCAAAAACTTTTCAGCAATGGGGGAAAAAACCTTTCAATAGGTGTATTGTATCAAATGGAGAGTACTTTGAAGGTGACTGAAGTTTAATCATGTAAGAATAAATATACAATTTTTATAAATAAATTCCAATATGGGGTCTCTCTCTCTCTCTCTTTCTACACAGATGATTATATATATATATATATATATATATATATATAAAATTCTCCCCCTTATTCATGATTTTTGCTGATACCACCATGGGCTGAGCCAACATTGTTTCTTGCCTAGATTGCTACAATATTCATGCATCCCGCCCCCTTTTATACCTTTAAACCCCCACACCCCCCAAAATGCTATTCTTCGCTGAAACAGCTAGAATAATCCTTTCAAAACATGAATTAAAACATGTTCATCCTCAAATTATCTAATTTTTCCCATTACATTAAAGCCAAAACCTTATGACAGTCTGCCAGCTCTTCTCTGATTTGGCCCCCACCATGCCTCGCTTCCAACCCCTTCAGAAGCCTCTTGCAGTGAGGACTCTCCTAGCTACTCTGTTGAATATGGCATATTTTGCTTGATCCTCTTCTTCGCTTTATTTTTCTCTTACCACTGCACCACCTGGCATATGTTATATTTTTCTTACTTGAATTTTTAATTTCATTTCACTAGACTCTAAACTCCAGAAGGGAGGAATTTTTATTTATTTTTTTCATGCCTGAACTGCAACACCTGAAGAGCAGGGAGGGACACTCAAACATGTTTGATGCATAAATGAATGAAGAGTGCAGCTCACCAGAGCCCCCAACCACCTTCTTCTCTGTCTCCCTTTCATGACCCTGCAGAGGTTAAAATGGACAAGAAATCCTCTGAGATGAACATGGGCCATGTCTCTTTATTACTCTTATTTCCACAGAACATACGACAGAACTGTAGGCTAAATGAGTAAATGTTATTTGTTATTGCATACTTTTTAGGGGGTAGGAAGCATTCCTTATAATTTCTTAAAATGTCCTAACTGAAACCATATGAGGTAGCTGTTTTAATTGTCCCTATTTTCCAAGTGAAAGTCTTAAAATGGCTATGTAATGTGCACAAAGTCATATATCCTGTGCGTTTGGATCCAAGGAACCCAAATGCATGGCATATATTCACAGATTCAGTCCTGCACTCACCTTACCCGCCCTCACTGCTCCAACCTGCCAGGCTACAGACATTAAGCAAACACTCCTTCTATCTTTCCGGCTTCTGTTCTCTCTTCTTCACGTGGGTTACTATGGTTTCCTTGGCCTCCTCTTGCTTCACTAGTTACGTGCTGGAATTCTATTCAATTCTGTAATCGAACTTGGAGTAGATGAAGGGCGGGGGGATCTTTCAATTGACTTCATTCTAAGTTGCTTAGTTCTGCCTCATTTACACAACAGAAACTTGTATGGAGGTCGAACAAAACTCAACAGAATTTGACACCAGGGTTTATCATGGGAACCCCAACCAACAATACGGGGTTGAGTTGCCAAGTCTTCGATGCATACTTTTCCTTCCAGGGTGATGGGGAATGGACAAAAGGTTTAAGATAGTAGGGAGTTCATGTACTTATTTTATTTGTTCTTTTCAGGAAGCCTGTCCAAAATTTGTAAGTTAATAATCAATTGTACTTGAAAAAAAAAAAGCAAACAGAACTTTCATTTTAGGGGTTATCAATTAATTCTAGAACATATATTAAAATAGTAGCACATTTTTGCCTGATGAAACTGTACAGGGACTACAGTAGTACTAAAGTCTCCTATTCAGTGCTAAGTATCTGCAAAGTATAATCATGAAATCAGAATCTCAGAACTGACTACGTATCCTTACCGTGAGACTACTAATCTAGAAAACACACATGAGACAGATTATTGAGTAGTACAGGAAAAACATTTTAAAAGATGTTACACAGCTAATATTTTGAAGAATATCTTTAAAAGATTAAAAATGACTATAATACGTATAGTAGTAACAGTAATATTAGCCATAGTTGTAATAGTGAAAGTAGATAGTCCTTACACAGAATTTAATACATGCCAGGTACTCTTGAGTTTCACATTGAATTCACATTTAAGATTCAAAGCAACATTTAAAATAGGTCCTATTACTATTTCCTTATACAGGCAATCAAACTGAGATATAGAGAACTTGACTCCTCAAAGTCGCATACCTTTTTTAAAAATTTCAATTTTAAAATTAAGCATCCAACTCCAGAACTTGTGGACTTTACCATTACACAATACTGTTTTTTTTTTTTAAGAGGCTTGCCTAAAACTAAGGAAATAAGATTAATGAAAATGTAGTACATACATACCTAGATAAAACTATAGGTGAAGATATTGGGAATTTTGTGACAGTTATTAGAAGGAAGTTTTAACACCAAAAACTAACACTTCTAATCTAGGTTGTGTGGTTTGAAATGGCAGAGCAACCAGAGTTCACATGAATAAATATGTTAATAAAAAATGCACATGTGATAAAATTTATTTCTTATAGCTATGTATGAAAAGGATAGCCTTTACTTCTTTGTAAAGAATAATTAAAATAAATATCAGAACTTCATGATATTTTATTACAGTCATAAGTAATATATATTTTCAGTGTTGAATTTTAAGAATTTGTATCAAATTGACTCTAGAGTGAACTTGATCATTATTAGTTAATCTTTTATTAAATCCAATATTAGTGTACATCATATACCAAATGTCAGTGAATAAATGCATGAAAGGGTGCTTAAACTGATTTTTTTTAATGTAGAAAAAACACTGCAAGAAAGCCAACCAAAATGAGCAGTGATTTGGTATTATTCACTACAAGTAAAAAGATGAGAACGAAAACTTATTTGCATATTGGAAAATATGTTTGATGGTAATTATGCAATTTGTAGTATGCCGAGTGGGTAAAACAGATCAATAGCGAACTTTTTATCTAAATAGCTGATCTATTCAAATATTTACCTAGCACAATACCCTACCCGGCAATGAGCCTTCTTGTTGCACATTCACCCCCATGGAACATTACTTTTTGTTTGCAAGTCTTTCTCATTTATCTATGTATGTATATATCTATTTGTCTATCAATCTATCTATCATCTATTTTTCAGCCTCATTACTAAATTTTTCAGCTTTCTTACATTAGTTTTGGTGGGAAATTCCTAATCTTTCATGCTTTTTAACTTAGTTTTGATTCTCCATAGCTCTTTGTTGCTATTTGGAATTCAGGATGTGTCATCTTCTCTAGAATGTCCTACTTCTCTGTAGAAGAAGAGAAACCCGTGGGTCTCACATAGCTCCTCCCAACCAAACCTGCCTTCTCCTCCTTCCAGCTTCTCGTTTCATCCTTTTCTCTGTCAACTCAGTTTTAGACCCCCTGATAGCTTACTAGGACCATCTTCCCTTTTATATTTCTCCTAATCTATCTAGTATCTCTTTACTTACCCTGATGCATTAAAATGTTGAGAGTTATTCCAAAAGGTCCTTCATGGTGTATCAAGCATAGCAGAAAATATTGCACTGAGTACATACAGAAATTCCCTCTGTCAGTATGGTCAAAGTGGCACACTACTCTCAGGTCGCAAAAGTAGACCCACTAAATTCAGGTTCATTTTGACTAGGGTTTAGACACTAAATGGACAGACTATTGCCTTGGCTTAACTCAGTAACTACTGAAGTTAATGAAATTAAACATCTCCCCAGATAAAAAAAAAATTATGTATCTCCTGGTATGGCTTTATTCACTCAGAGAGAGTTAAATAATCACTCTTATTTTTAGTACTTTGAGGATATTCTTTCCATTTCCCAGAAAGTCATATTCAACTTGTTTTTTTCTTTTTATATTAAATTTATTTGGGTGACATTAGTTAATAGGATCGTACAGGTTTCAAGTGTACAATTCTGTGATACACCAACTGTATTTGCATTGTGTGTCCACCACTCAACGTCCAATCATCTTCTGTTGCTCTCTATTTGGCTCCTTTTGCCCCCAACGCTCCACCCTCTTCCCTCTGGTAATCACCCTACCCTTGTCTGCGTGTATGAGTTTCTATTTTATATCCCACATATGAGTGAAACCACATGGTTCTAAGCTTTTTTACTGACTGACTTATTTTGGTTAGCATAATAATCACAAGGTCCATTTCTGTTGCAAATGGCAATATTTTCATCTATACTTATGGCTGAGTAGCATTTCATTATATATATGTACCACATCTTCTTTATCTAATCATCCATCAAAAACCACTTTGGTTGCCTCCATGTCTTCGCCACTGTGAATAATGCAGCAATGAACACAGGGATGCATATATCTTTGCAAATAAATGTTTTCAGACTTTTCAGATAGATACTCAGAAGAGGGTTTGCTGCATCATATGGTCACTCAATTCTTAATTTTTTGAGACACCTCTGTATTGTTTTCCATGGTAGTGGTACCAGATCACATTCCCACCAGCAGGGAATAAGCGTTCCTATCCTCCACAACTTTCCCAACGCTTGTTACTACTTGTCTTATTGGTAGTCGCCATTCTGACAGGTGTGAGGTGGCATCTCATTGTGGTTTTGATTTGCATTTCTGTAATAGCTTCTGAAGTTGAACATCTTTTCATACATCTGTTGACCGCTTGCATTTTTTATTTTATTTTGTTATGATTGTATTTATTTATTTATTTTTAGAGAGAAGGAAAGGCAGGGAAAAAGAGAGGGAAAGCATCAATGCGTGTTTGCTTCCATGTGTCCCCAGCTGATGACCTGGCCCACGACCCCAGCATGTGCTCTGATTAGGAACCAAACCGGCAATCCTTTGGGTCACAGGCCAGCACCCAATCCACTGAGCCACACTAACCCAGGCCATTTGTATTTTTTAATAAGTGAAAAAAAATGCTAAACTAGATATGGACCATAGATCATTAAGAAAAGATAGGGTACGCCTAATTTTAAACTGCATAATAAATGAATTGATAGATAGCTTAAATGAATTCACAAAATAAGAAATCTAAATGAGTAAAAACATTTAAAAATATCTAACATCTTGTGTAGTCATTAAAATATACAAATAAACAAATATATCATTTTCACCTACAAAATTGGTGTAAAATTAACTGATAACACAATGATATAGACCATATGGTAAAATGATTGTTTTCAAACATTACTGTGGTACAATCTTTTTGGAGGCAAACTGTAACTAATTATCAAAACACTTAAAATTCTCATATGTCAACCTGGTATAGTAATCTCTAGAAACTTATCCCCAGGAAATTATCACACATCCACATGTAATGATCTATTTGTTTTTAATCTAAGAGTAATTATATTTGTATATCCTTGGTAGTAACCTAGAAAAAGGCACTAAATAAATAAATCCTTAATAAAGGATATAAATCCAAAATAAATTATACATCCTTAAAAGATGAAACTATGATATTATAAAAAATTATACCCTAAGAACCCTGAAACACCAATCCAAAAGAATCTATGTACCCCAATGTTCATAGCAAAACAATTTACAATACCCAAGTGCTGGAAACAGCCTAAGTGCCCACCAGTAAATGAATGGATCAATGGTACATTTACACAATGGAATACTATGCAGCAGAAAAAAAAGAAGAAGCTCCTATCCATTGTGACAGCATGGATGGAACTGGAGAGCATTATGTTAAGTGAAATAAGCCAGGCGGTGAAATAAAAATACATATGATCTCACCTATAAGTGGAACCCAATCAACAAAACAAACAAGCAAGCAAAATATAATCAGAGACATTGAAATTAAGAACAAACTGATAGTAACCAGAGGGGAGATGGGAGGAGATAATGGGGGAAAAGGGGGAAGGGTTTTCAGGAACATGTATAAAGGACCCATGGATAAAACCAAAGGGGAGTAGGATTGAGGGTGGGAAGTGGGGATGGCTGGAGTTGGAGAAAGTGGTAGGTGAAAAATGGAGACAACTGTACTTGACCAAAAATTTTTAAAAAGTTAAAAAAAAACCAATAATATGAAGAAGAATCATAATTTAACTGAATAAATTTTGTTTTAAAATGTTTCCCAAATTAAAAAAAAATCAAGAAAGAAACACACTGGAATATGAAAATTACAGATAGGTAATAGTATTATTATTGGTAGTTTTAATTTCATTCTTCAAGATGACATAAGGAATGAAACATTAATTTCATAAGCAGAAAAAGATCCAATGTGTAAGTAATACAATCAGTTCTCAAAAATTAAAATCAAGTTATAATTACCCATAATGGTAGTGAAAAAAACTCTAAGCTCTTTTTAAAGAAAAGATTATCTAAATGGGAAAAGAGCAGTTTTTAAATACTTATTACTTTTGTTCCTAATATTTAACTAGTTTACTGATATTATGTGAGATCACAACGTATATAAACTTGCACATTTACAATACACAAACTACTTATCAGAACACTTTATATATGTGAAATTATAAAATACCATCAATTTCAATATTTTATTATATCCAAGATCCTGGAAATGCCTGAAGTTATTATTTTTATTAATACACCTATTACCCTACACAAAGATTGTTATGTTTTGGAGAAAACAAAATCACAATATGGCCTAGAACACTTTAATACTCCATATTATTGGGTTTGCATCAGTCTTTAAGTTATACTTTATTTCATATATGGTTTTTCATATCCTCATTTTGAAAAAGCAAACAAAATAAGTTATTGCTACAATTTTTCAGTACATTTTAATAAAAATGTGTAATTTATATATGAGGCATTATTTTACCTGTATAATAATCTA
Organism: Micronycteris hirsuta; assembly: GCA_004026765.1. Taxonomy (NCBI): domain Eukaryota; kingdom Metazoa; phylum Chordata; class Mammalia; order Chiroptera; family Phyllostomidae; genus Micronycteris; species Micronycteris hirsuta. The sequence goes on along the minus strand of PVJI01026604.1, from coordinate 4,294 downwards.
CTGTATAACTGAAACAGGAAGGATATTGACAATCATACCTGGGTCTAAGACATCAGTTTAAAAAAGCTAATTACATAGAGAAACTATATAACAAACTTAGTTATATAGGAAGAGCTGGCAGGCATTAAAAGATTATTATCCAGGAATCATTTATGTTAAATTATTTAAATTTATTTTAATATTTTGAAATGATTTGAAATATAATTCCATTTTAAATAGTTGTAGATTGACATATAAATTAAACAAACATATCCATTTGGAAAATATCTTCCATTTATACTTATAAATTTTTATAACATTTTTAAAGTTCCTATAGAAGTAAAGATACATTCCTTTAAAAATCATTTCCAAAATCTTGTTAACTATTGCATATGTGGAACAAGATGAATTATATGTGCAGCAAAACCTAAGTTTTGTTGTCTGTTACTAACCTTTTCTTGCATTTGGGCCCCTATGTCTGTTTACTATGGGCTAAGCCTGAGGTTTAAAGATAACTCAGTATCTCTGACTTTAAAAGAGCTTTGTAAAAGAGTCTCACTTAGCAATGTCCAGTCATCCAAAGACCTGACTTTCCTGCCTACTTCCACCTCTGCAAAATCCCCCCTCTATTTCCACCTTCCCAGGTTTGGTAACAAGGTGAATTTTAACCATCCCTGCATCTAGAGAACAGGGCTTTCACTCACTGGCGGTTCTGGGTACTTGCTGGCCTGCCACTGAGGTCATCAAGTCAGGGTTCATAGTGGGTCCACAAGTTATGGCTGGTCATACTTTATCTTTGAGAATGGGAGTGAGGTTCCTTTATTCTAAAAAGATTGTATCCAGGCCTGGCTGGTGTAGCTCAGTGGATTGAGCGCGGGCTGAGAACCAGACGGTCCGGGTTCGATTCCCAGTCAGGGCACATGCCTCGGTTGCGGGCCAGGTCCCCTGTGAGGGCCACGTGGGGGGCAACCATACATTGTTGTTTCTCTCCTTCTCTGTCTCCCTCCCTTCTCCTCTCTCTAAAAAATAAATAAAATCTTTAAAAAAATAAAAAAAATAAATAAAAATATTGTATCCAGTTCTCTGCTAGTTGCTGTAAGTGCTAAAAACAATTCAGGGTCATTGTTTCTTTCTTAGTGCCGTTTAGTATTGAAAAGGGATTTTTCAATGTAGTATGAAAACAAAGTAGTAGAACATACACAATTAAGATAAACTACTTAATTTAAAAATAATAGCTTTGATAAAAATATGTGAATTGTATGAAATAATATGAAATTGTAAATAATCATATGGCATTTTATTTAAATGTAAGATAACAAAAGGGAATATTTTTTTGCTCTAGTATGTTCTAGAACTGTAAAATAAACATTTAAATTTAAATGTAAATCTAGACACAGATTTGTATTTCATGAATTATTTCAGATAGCAAACACGACTATGCTGTATATTTCACATCACCTTTTTAATGTGATAATTAGAAAATCAAAGTACTGTTGCTGATATTTAATAACAAGTTGATATTCAGGAATTATAAGAATAAATAAGTTTACATAAATTATGCAAGTTATTCAAATTGTACAAATTATACAGGTTAACGTAAATTAACTTCATGAACGACCTCCGTGAGCCTTCTTTTCACTGCATTCACCGTGAGCAGTCTCCCAGATCACAGAGTGAGCCGCCGCGCCCTTAGGAGCAGTGCAGCTACTGTACATCGGCCTCCATAGGCCACCGTGACCCATCTCTCCTGGGTGGCCCCCTTCAAAAACCCAAGAGATGACTGACAGGGCCTGAGATCAGACCACAAGCGCCACAGAAAGGGAGTGGGAAGTGTAAAGCTCCGCAAAGGGCTGTAAGGTTTCTCTGCCTAGGAAAGGGTTCTTTAAACTTAAGAAAGGTACGCAGGACTCCAGGTTTATAAAATAAACAGATCCATCGCTGATAAATAACAATTTCAGAAAATAACCACGTACCACCAAGAGAAGGCATACCCAGAACAATGTATTGAAATGTTTGGGAAAACTGTCTTAAAGGAACATCCCTCTTTTAAAACTCCAGCTGTAAGTACTTATCATTATATCAGAAAGAGCAATATTTAAATATATATAATTATGAAGATAAATTTATATCTATAGTTAATTCAATTTGTGTATTAATTACATTATATGTTACACAGTAGTAATCCAGAACAATATGTATTTTTAAGAATCATCTCATTGAACAGAACCTGATTCTCACACCTGATTCTGTAAATAGTCTTCTCCAAAAAGCAACTCTGGGGTCATATTTAAAGTCTTTATTCCTAACTTCTATATTATTTATTCCTGTGAAATCAATGTAATTGCTATAATAAAATTGTATGCCCCATCTTTTAAGATATTATTGAATATATCATCCATAAAAAAGGTTTCTTTTCAATTTTTATTAAGCTTAGAACATACAGTTTTTTTACACTGGTTTTCTTGGTGAGTTTTATGTTTTCCTTTCTTATTTATTTATTTGCGATATTCTAAGTTGACACAGGCTAAGTCTAAATTAAATCAGAAGAGCACTTAATTGTTTTATAAGTGATAAACACAATTACAATCAAATAATTTAAATAGCATTTAAACAATACAATTGTTTAATTTTCAGAATATTTAACTCTAAATATTGGAAGGTGACCAAGCACCTCTATAATTAGTATCCAAATCTAAGATCATTATTTACAAAGAAGTGTAGCATCATTAGCAATGATGGACAGCTCCAGTGTTTCATGCCACTGTTTAAGCAATTGATGGCTCCTTTTGTTGATAATCAAATGGGGACGATAATGCTAATTAGTATCTTTCAGGAAGGCATGCTTCATTCTAAAGAGATAAATGAAGAATACCCACTGATAATGGCTTCCTCCTGCTCTCAGGGTTTTGTAAGCAATTCCACAAATTAAAGGGGATGTTTTAGATAATCTTCCATCTTGAATCTGCTGTTTTCATTAATTACTTTATTATCATCACTTACTGAGAATATTTTATGATAAGTACCATATTTTTCAGACTATAAAACGCACCTTTCTCTCTCCAAATTTGGGAGGAAAATGGGGGTGTGTCTTATAGTCTGAATGTAGCTTACCTGGCTGTTTACATTTACATTGGTGAAATATTATGTTATTTATGTTATTAAATATTTACCACATTTTTTGCTTCAAATTTTTTTCCTATTTTCCTCCTCAAAAACCTAGGTGCATCTTATGGTCGGTGCATCTTATAGTCCAAAAAATACGGTAATAGACAATAATTATTGAGTGCTCCTGTGAGATAGGCTCTATTTAAAGCACATTAGGATATTAACTCCTTAAAATTTCACAAGTGGCCTATAAGAAGAATTATTATTGCTATTACTGTTTTAGAGATGAAGAAACAGACAGAAAAAGTTAAATAACGTATTCTTAATCTCTATATTCTACTGCCTCTTAAATTGGAAAATTAAAAATAAGTTAATTACAATTAAAATGGGAAAATTTGCCCTGGCTGGTGTAGCTCAGTGGATTGAGTGCGGGCTGGAAACCGGAGGGTCCCGGTTCAATTCCCCGCCAGGGCACATGCCTGGGTTGCGGGCTGGGTCCCCAGTGAGGGCCATGTGAGAGGCAACCATACATTGCTGATTCTCTCCCTCTCTGTCTCCCTCCCTTCTTCTCTCTCTAAAATAAATAAATAAAATCTTTAAAAAAATGGGAAAATTTAAGCAATCGTGGTTTTTCTGCCTGTTCCTCTAATGTAATCTCTGTACCATCCAGACATAGAACATCATTGTTCTCTGGACAGTCAAAGAGAAAATCTCAGCACAAATAATAATACAGATATCATGAGGAAATGATATTACATCGGAAGAAATTACACTTTAAGTTCTGAATGATTGTAGCACTGCTTAATTATAACATTATGGACAAGGAGTTAACATGAGGCCCTGGAAGTCTTCCAATCAAGCTATTTTACAAGTACTTCAATTATATCTCCTTACTTTTGTAGATAAATATTAATAAAAGTTAGGCTAAGTGGAAGAGCCAGGACTTCACTATGGGTGGTACCAGTGTAACAGAGCCATAATAATTTTCTAACTCTGCATTGGGGATTATTCCACAATTTATGTTATAAAATCCTGAAAATAGCCCTGGCTGGTATGGCTCAGTGGACTGAGCATGGGCTGTGAACCAAAGGGTTGCTGGTTTGATTCCCAGTCAGGGCACATGCCTGGGTTTCGAGCCAGGTCCTCAGTGGGAGCCACATGAGAGGCAGCCACGCATTGATGCTTCTCTCCCTCTTTTTCTCCCTCCCTT